>JANZXP010000004.1:216792-235805 GCA_027576715.1 Erythroxylum flavicans
AGTTGCAAAGTCGACTAAGAAAAGGAATTGATGGGAAAAAATACTTGCTTGTTTTAGACGATGTTTGGAACGAGGACTGTAATTTATGGCTTGAACTGAAAAAACTCGATGTGTGGTGCACATGGTAGTAGAATAATAGTCACAACGCGTTACGAAACAGTTGCAAGGGTTACTAGTAGATTGTCTCCACATGTTCTGAAAGGCCTCTCTTTGGAAGAGTCTTGGTCTTTGTTCACAAAAATAGTTTTTGAAGGGCAAGAGCCGAAAACTTACGGTAGTAACCTGCTACAAATTGGAAAGGAGATTGTCCGAAAGTGTGCTGGAGTCCCTCTTGCAATAAAGACAATAGGGCGCCTTTTGTACTTCAAAAATCCAGACACAGAGTGGTTACTTTTTTTGGAAAATGAATTTTCTACGATATCGCAAAATGAAAATGACATTTTGCCTACACTTCTGTTGAGTTATAACAATCTTCCCCCACATTTAAAGCATTGTTTTGCATATTGTAGCTTGTTTCCTAAAGATTCTCGACTCCGTGTACAAGAATTGGTTCGACTTTGGATTGCAGAAGGGTTTGTTAAGTCATCAAACACTAGTCAGTGTCTAGAAAAATTAGGCCTTGAATATTTTAAGGACTTACTATGGAGGTCTTTTTTCCAAGAAGTGGAATACAATCAATTAGAAAGGATAGCAAGTTGCAAAATGCATGACTTGATGCACGACGTGGCAACTTTAGTGGCAGGATCAGAGAGCACCATATCAAACCCAAATGCTGATAAAGTAGGTGAGAAAACCCGTCATGTATCATTTGACTTCGATATAGATGGGTCATGGCAAGTTCCGTCTCACTTTTATAATGCTTCGAGTTTGCGAACTTTTATTTGGCAAGGATGTTCATCCCGGTATGGTATCAATTTGCTCCCAAAGTCAGAGTGCGAAATTATTTTTTCCAACTTTAGGCGTTTGCGAGTGTTTGATTTAGCTATGACTGGAGTTGAGGAAGTGCCGGATTCTATCAAAGGGTCGAAACATATCTTAATTTTTCTTTATCCAGAATTTCAGTTCTTCCAAGCTCTATATCTCGGCTGCAAAATTTGCAAGTGCTTAAGCTCAGCTTTTGCCAAAGGCTTAAGGAATTGCCAATTGGTATTACAAAGCTGCTTAATCTCAGGCATTTGGAATGTTTCGGCTGTGATAGTTTGACCCATATGCCCCGTGGGATTGGAAAGTTGACTTCTCTTCAGACATTAACATACTTTGTGGTGGCAGAAAACTCTATTCAACAAAAGGTCGGTAGGCTTGATGAATTAAAACGACTTAATGGCTTAACTGGTTCCCTGGCAATTGAAAGATTGCATTTCTTGAGAAATCCCAAGTTGGAATCTGAAGCTGCTAACTTAAAAGAGAAGCAGCATCTTCAATCACTGAGGTTATGTTGGGACAGTAGTGTTGGTGGCAACCATTCAGAAACTGATAACCAGGAAGCATCATTGGCAAGCCTCCAGCCGCATCCAAACATCAAAGAACTGAGTATTGTTTACTACGGAGGCCTAAAATTTCCAGTTTGGTTCTCATCACTCACAAATCTTGTGTATCTATTTTTATTTTGTTGTCGTAATTGTAAGCACCTACCACAATTGAGTTTAATCCCTTCCCTGAAGTATTTAGTTATTGTAGAATTTCCTAAGTTGGAATACATTGATAGGAAAGATAATAATAGCCTCAGTGGTGCTAGAGGTCGAGGAGGAGAAGGAAGATCAACCTTTTTTCCATTCCTAAAGCGTCTTGAACTTAAAGAGTGTCCTCAACTGTTGGGATGGTGGAATCAGGATGATGATAATGATGCAGTGGCTGAATCAATTACTGTGTTGCCACAATTTTCTTGTCTGTCTTCATTGAAAATCTCTGGTTGCCCTCTATTGACTTGGATACCACTTTTCCCATCTCTTGAAGAGAACCTGAGTTTGAGCAATGTCAGCTCAAAACTTTTGCAGCAGATAATCAACATGAACATGACATCTTTGGCATCATCATCACCATCATTGGCAATCACTTCTTCTTTTCCATGTTCTTCTTCGAACTCAATTGTCAAGCCTCTCTCAAAGTTGAGATGTCTGAAACTGAGGCAGATTGATGAACTACAATCCCTACCTGAAGAATGGCTAAAAAATCTCATTTGTCTTAAAGATTTACGGATCAGAAATTGTGAACAATTGAGGTATCTGCCTCTGGGCACTCAAAGCCTCACTACTTTACGTATTGGAAGCTGTCCCCTTTTAACAGAGAAATGCAGAAATAACAAGGGTGAAGATTGGCCTATCATTGAAAGCATTCCAAATATAAAGATTGATGGCCGTAGAATTCAATGGGAAGGCCGTTACCGGTTAGATGATGGAGAGCTTTCAGACCATCTCTCAGGTTTGTGTTTCCTGTTTCATCAAACTCTTTGTCTATTGAAATCTTAACCAATTTTTGTTTTCTTGTTTCCATTTTGCATTCCAACTTCATTTAGGTATTGAATTCTAATCCTAATCATTACTTTTGCAGATGATAGTATTCGCGATTAGCTGGAAAGTGAGTGAGACGGCTCTGTAGATGCCCATTGTATCTGGACTACTTCGTCAACAACTTGCTAGCTACAAACTGAGAATACTTTATTTTAGAATACTGGTATGTGTTTAATTTCTTTGTTGGTGTCTAATTTCCGCATTCAGTCAGTTGTTGCTTTTCCTTATTTCTTTTTTAGGTTTGAGCTCGTTCTTTCATAAGCTGCCATCCGAGGCCACGGCTCTCGATATGCGGTCATATTTTGTCAAAGCTGATAGTATCCATGTCCACATCAGGTTTGATATCTACCTTAGGCCTAAACTCTGTGAAATGTCGAAAATTTAAGCACCCATGAGTCTTCTGCAGTGGATCATAACTCCTTTGGTGGAAAACTTTCGCGCTTGCGTGGTCGGAGTCCTATGATCACTGGACAACCCATCAGTGGTTGTACCTGTGCGAAACTAAGAATCTGCTTTGAACTTTCTGTATCAGCCATGTGAACGCCGGACAACAGACGGCAGAGGCGTAACGGTTCGTATAAGTCAGAACAATCGATCCACCGTCACGAGGACAACTGAACGATCAATGAGATGTTGTGAAAGGAGTACAAGCATTACTTTGATTATTGAGTACCACTCAACGCATACGATTTTTCCCACAGGCAACTGCTCCTGATGTTACCCAATTTCTGCTTTGGATCGAGAAATACCATCAGGAGCTCATTAAACTAAGAAATAGTCTCTTTCTATGAGCTATGAGGAATTGCAACCATTTTGACACCTATCGTGACTCTATTTTCTTAGTTTGTAATGTACTACCTGTAAGTTCTTAAAATGAATATCTTTCTATTCTCTTCTTTACTCTGAACTAATTTATTTAAATTTAATTAAATTCGAGCCCGTAATCATATTTTACATTTGCTTTTACTGTACTAAGATCAACAAATTCGGATCTCCCTGTAGTACCGTTCTTTACGAAGTTAGGGTCTTCGCTATTGCTTGGATGTTCATTTCATTTTGCGTAAGGCATCAAAATCTATTATGAAATATTGTCCGTACACTTAAGATCTATTTGGTTGGATGTTAATTAATGGAATAGGATAGAACATAATAGAAGAGTTTTTAATAAAATAACATAATAAAAAATTGTTTAGAGCGAGGACGACTTCATAATGTAATATAGTGAACTCTTGTTTAGAAGATGAATGTAATGTATAATAAATGACTATTATATTTCTGATATTAAAATAATTGTTACAAGAGATTTAACGTTATGATTTTAAAAAAGAAATTATGTTCAATTAAAAAGTCACGCACAACTGTGACAAATAATTTTTTATATTTTTATTTTAAAATAATAAAAATTTTAATAAAAGTTTTATTATTTTATTGTTAATTATATACAATTTATTATTAATTATATAAAAACATTATTGTTAATTATTTAATAAAATTTATTCTATTATATGTGATTTATATTTAAATTTTATTTATTTTTATTTTTATTTATATATAGATATATGCAAATAATTAAATAATAATTTTTATATTTTTTCTACTTTTCATTAATAAAAATTTTGTTAAAATTTTTTATTAATTACATACATTTTTTATTAATAATATAAAAATATTATTGAGTGTTATAGGCTTGTGGACCGTAATAAATTAGTTTGGAGAAAATGGGGTTAGAATTAGAAGAAATAATTGGTATTAAGAAAAATTATTGAGGGTATATTAAGTAGTATGTATTTATTAGTTTACGTTTTATCTTAAACTCCTCAAATTTGAGGTTTCTTATTTTCACTATTTATAATGGAATAGAATGTAACATAAAACTCTCCGCTTCTATTCTATTTCGTTTTATTCCATTATAAAACTCTTAATCAAATAAAAAAAATGTTATGTTCTATTTTATTCTATATTAACCTTTCAATCAAACAGGGTGTTGTCTAGATTTGCTTTTTGGACCTCAGCTACAAAGTACAATCCTATCAGCTCTTTTGCCTTGACTGTTCCCTTGATGTTACTTACTTAGACTATGTCCGTCGAGGGCACCAAAATATCAAATTGGTGCAATAAATTCACTTCAAGGAAGACACCAAAATGGTGTAATGAATAGTACTACACTAAATTTCCTGTGTTGCTATTCATATACCAAAAGTTGTAAAAAAATAACTTTGTCCATTTTCTTTTTAACATATTCTTTTGATGTCCTTCTTACAATTTGATTTATTTACATAATTTACTAAGTAATTAAATTTAAAATATATATTACTTTATATAAAATATATCATTATAAATATCTCATTGAAACATTTAAAATGACACTAATATTGAATATAATATTAAATTTATTTTTAATATTTATTATAATTCTTATTTATAAGTGTTATAAATTAATTAATAAAATATGTTACGAAAAAAAAGTAAATTTGAAATAAAAGGTAATTTTGACTTATCTGTTTTTTGGGGATTCAAACGGTAACATTTCATTACACTTAGATCATTTGCGATGACCCGACGCTTTCTTTTTGCTAGTATCAGCATATTGCTTCATATTTTTTAGGATTGACCATACATGATCAAATTTGAAACATTTTTGAAATTTTGGATCTTGAATGCGTAAATCTTTTACTTTGTCGAATTGCAAGACAACAATGTAACTTAAGTTATATTTTAAGGTATAAATCAAACGTATTTCAATTAATACAAAAAAAAACAAATAAATAAAACATTTATAATATCTTGTTCAGAAGTACCACTTGGATTCAAGTTTTTAATTTGTCGAATACATTCTTTGAATTTTCCAATAGTTGTCATTATAGTCCGCCATCGAGCTTGTAATGACCTCCAAGGTCGAACAGTGATGATATGATTCGGCAGCATTTGATGATACTTAATTGTAATACGAGACCAAAATTGAGCCATAGATTTTAAATGTGCGATAAAAATATTATATTTGTGTATGTTATTAATTTATTGTTGTAATAATATTAATTATATTTGTTAAATAATATTAATTTAATATAAAGCAAATGTTAATTAATCAAGAAAAATGATTTTATTTTAATTTTTATAAATAAATAAATAAAAATAAATCATTTTATGAATATAAATTAATTTAGTTAATAACTAATTGTGTAAATTCTTTGAAAATAATTTGATGTAAAAATTTAATATAGAGTGATTAGAACAACACTAAATTTAGTGTAAAAAAAATTTTAGAATATTTTTTTTTACACCAAATTTTGGTGTAAAATTTTATTACAACGGTTGAAGATGGCCTTAGCCAGGTCTTCATATAAGTGACGGCGGTGAGTTGGACCGGATTCGGGTCCTATCCTTTGTGGCGTAACGGTTTTTTCTAATGGTAGGATATTACATTTGTTGGTTATACTCTATTAGAATTTGGTACGAGAAAATAATCAGAATATAAAACTGTTGATGATTAGACATTGCCACAGTTAAATGATAGATAAAAGAACAATTGAGAATATAAACACCGTTTACAATATATCTTCAAAGTTTAAAAAAACTATGAACTATCTTTTGCATGTGTAGGGATAACATTTGACCCAGACGGGACAAGGTCAATAGGCAAAGCTTAAATTGACTATGCCTTCAGTTGGACTCTGACAATCCAAATGTCTTATATATTGCAATTAGTAAAATCTAGTTACATTCGATCTAATTAATAATCTCTCTTTTGTAAATAAATCTACTAATATCACTTATCTATCCTTGGTCAATAATGAAAAGTCATTTAAGTTACTTCATAAATTATTATTTATTATAATAAAATTTGCAAATTTTTATTTATTAGACTTTGTTTTCCTAATTTTATTTATCGGACTTTGATAATTTAATTCTATTTATTAGAATTTTTGAACCTAATTTTTACATTAATGAAACATTTTGAGAAAATTAAAAAATTAAATAAAATTAAAACAAATTTATATATTACCAAAAACATTAAATTTTAGCTTAAAGACTTGAGAATCAATATATTATGAATTTTATTTTTATAAATAACTCATTTTATTCTTGTAATTATCTTTTAAAATGAAATATTTATTCCTCCAAAATAAATTAATTCAAATTAATTAGTTTTCCATTGACCAATTAATATCAAGTCAATTTGTCCTCAATACATAATTAATGAAAAATCATTTATGAAATTCAAATCTAATCTCTATTTATGATTATCCAAATATGATATCAATAAAAATTATGAGTAGACTTACAGAAAATTGAATCAAGTGTGAGTAAATTTATGTATAATAAAATATATTATATTTCAATTTAAAATTTTGAGATAATAAATAATAAATTTTAATTTTGTATGTAACTTCTTTTTTACTTATATTTTTAAATATAAGATAATTCTATTTATATTTTTTAAAATTTTCATTATCCATGAGCAATTTTAATACATAACAATAACAACAACAACAATAACACGGTAAAATTTTACTAAATGCGATATTTGAAGAGGTCTAGTATACGTTGTTTAACCCTTAACTAATAAATAGGTTGTTTCTAAATGACCCGCAAAAGATATGAATAAATAAATAAAATAAAATACATTAATATACAAATATATAAATGTAAAATTATAAAAAGACTACGTAAACACAAAATAAAATAACATGAAAGTAATAATAAGTAGGAAAATAATATTAAGAAAACTAACAATATTAATAACAATAGTCAAGAAAATCATAATAAATAATTATTATGTAAAATATTAATAATAAAAATATAAAAATAGTAATATTATGAATATTAATATTAATGATAGTAATACTAATCTTAAAAATCCTAAATTAACTCCATTAGTACACATCTGCTGCAATCATTTGGTTCACTCTCACACCCAAGTTAAAAAAATTGCCCTTTGTTCGTTAAAACACAAACACAAAAAATCCACAGAGCCCGAACTTATCAACATACGACAACAATCCAAAATTAGTCAAATGACCGACCCGTGAGAACAAGCATTCATCACGTGGGTTAAGATGCGTGGTATGACGTGTCGATCTGATCCTGCCGAGTTCGGTTTTGTTCTTCTACTTATTTAATTTTCCAACCTGAACGAGTAATGGCAATGGGGGCCTTTTTTTAAAACAAAAAATATATAATAAATTTTTTAAAATTAAATTAAGGCATGAGTTGTTCAGATTCAAATTTATCTGACATTTAACTCTTTTAAATAAAACAATATTATTTTTATCAAAATAATTGAACCTTGAGTTTGTCTGAATTTGAACTTGACTCGTGAATCAGTCCATTAAAAATAATTAAATTTAGACCCATAAGTTAAAAATTGTTATATCTACCTAAACCATTTATTCTTTGTACATTGCAGGCTTCTAATATAATATTTTGGAATATCATTATCAACGTATTGTGTATTATCAAACATTTTTAGATCTCGTTTTATTAGCAATCGTATATTAAATTTTGACGCGGTAATGTTCTTTCTCTTTAGTGGGGCACAACTTGACAGCTGGTAGAAAAATGCAAGAGTTCGATATTAGTTTTGAAAAAAAAAAGCGAGGGTTTCATATTAATTATAATAAGTATAAAGATTTCACTTAAATAGTAATCACAGTTCGATACAAAAGAATTTAAATATAATTTAGTTTATATTAATCAATGGAGAAATAAATATCAAAATATAAAAATACTAAAAATTAGAATAATTGAAATATTAAATTGTAAATATAAATATATTTTTAATTAATAATATTATATAAAATTTAATACACATTTTACTTAAAGATAATAAAATAAATAACGTCTAACTTTTTAAGATTATTTTAGGGTCAAAAGGTTTATAATTTTTAATTTATTAACTACTGTTTTAAAAATTTATACAAATCAAGTTAAATTGTTGTTTTTGTTAACGTGACATGTACACAAAATATTAAATGGGTGCCCCACATTAATAAAAATAATATTTTGAAATGAATTATACTTATTTTCAAATATTAATCATTAAATTGAAATTAAGCACCAAAATTTTTTAATTAAAAATTTTTGAATATATTATCAAATTTGAATTATTATAAATTTTAAAAATATTTAAAATCATATCAAATTATTTAATTAATACCAAATAAGGGTGATAAAGAGCTAATTAGGCTTGCTAGCTCCGGCTTGACCAAGCTCCTTGTTGTTTGGATAACCCTTTCACTTTAATTGATATTTTTTCACGAAAAGTAAATATGAAATAACAAATTCAACCTTTCACTAAGATTTCGAATGGTTGTCTCAAGTTCAAATTAATTATGTTTCGCTTCTTCTTTAGAGAAAGACGATCAAATAATTCCTAATCATGGTCCTTGCAGAGCGAATCATTCATATAATATATAAAATCAACTCTAGATGTTGAATATCTTTATCTTTGAATGAGATCTCAATTCCAGCGATAATTTCATTAAATATCTTACAACTAGAATATCCCTTTTTTACGATCCAATTCCTCCACCGTTGCGAACTCCAGTAAGGAACAGACATGATACCCTTTGTAGTTGTCAGAAGAGTCCAAATACTCTCTTTCAGATTCTAGAAATAGCTTTGAGAGAATTTTTTTTCTTTTTGAAAGATACAATAGCCAAACAATCAACTTATTGATATTAGAATACCGGATTAGAATTTTGTGTTTAAGGCTGAGCTCGAAGTTTGATAAAAGTAAATTAAAATTTTATTTTTAGTTTTTTTAAAATTAAAAGTAACACTATTTTACATTTTTTATATTAAACTTTCAAGTTTAAAACTGTATATTGAGCACAAAAAATTTTATTTTGAGTTTAAACCGGAAATTAAAAAATTCCAAAGTTATTCTAAAATTCGATCAACACTTACTCTATTTGCAAATTTTGATGACTCGGCTCCGTTTGTTTTGACCTTTCCTTTGCTCTAGACAGACGTAAGAGAACTGAACACTACCCTATATATGCGCTCAAGCTATATTTTTATATTATGCCAACTACACTCTCTAGTGACTACAGTCTCTAATCACACTGCCTCTTTACTTTTCCCTTTTTTGCTCTCTTTTTCTTTTTTCTCGTCGTCTCCATTCAGATTCAAGAGGAATCATAAGTGTTTCCTTTTTCAACGTACTTATCGTACTAAAATCATCCTGCATTTTTCTTTACAACACCTTACTTGACGATCCTGTAATCGGCAAATAAGAAAAGTTCTTCAATATGTTTTACAATTTCTTCGAATAGTTTTTGTTTTTGTTTGGGTTTAATTTGGTGTTGTTTTTGTTGAATATACAGATCTCGGTGAATCGCGAAATGTCGAACCGTGGAGCGTTGGATCTAGCAGCTGGTTTAGGCGGAAAGATCGAAAAGAACGATGTCTTTTCCGCGGTTGAAAAGTACGTTTCTCTTTTTCTGATTTTTGTTTTATTTTTTTCTTCTTTATCTAGAACTGCCTTTCGAGTTTTGATTCTTCTGTTTTCTTCTTCGTCTTCTTGAATCTTCTGTAGTTTTCCTTCCCCACCGTGCATGGTGTGGTAGTACTTTACACAGTAGACAACTATTCTCTTTGAATCTTCCGCCTATCTGGTTCCTACTTAATGCGACTATGTGGCAACGTCACTGTCTGCGTCTCTCTGTACGAGGGCGGACTTTACTGTTTGGTGAACAGTGCTTTCGGTTCTCTTAATTCTCGGATTTCTTTGACGTTTGTTAACTCGATAAAAGTTGATCTCGCTTTTTCAAGATTTCTGGCTGTAGATTCTCTTTTATCTCTTGATTTATAGGAAAATGAATTTGAATGATATCTAGGAAAATAGAAGGATTTTGTCACTTTTTTCTGATGGATGAAATTGAATGTGCGGGACTGTTTGGTCCACATAACGTATCTGGAAAATGGATAAACTTGCTTGCTGTCGCTGCCTTTGGTTAGAGATAATGAATCAGAATTTCATGCTCTTTATTTCCCATTTTTTAAAAGCGAATGTCCTTAACATAATTATACCGATTACTGTACAAAGATTCTCCCATCGAAAGCCACACGTTGTCAGATTTATTATCCTTTGAACATGTGACGTGGGATCGGATTTATAAATTATAATACTTATATAATAAAAAATTAGCCCCCACATGCGTCGCGAATGCGATATATTTTTTCAAATGCCAGGCGTGTAGACGTCCAGTTGAAAGGGAATCCTGATTGGTAGCTGTTCTGAACACTGAACAAGACGGGACCATTACTAATATGGACCCACCATAATTACGACGCTAGACGGCAGTTTGGGCATTTTGACTTTTTCGCGGCACCTTCATTTTCAAAATATTGGCACCAAAGGTTAACGATTAACCTGTTATTTTCTCATAAAAATAGAACAAAAGTAGAGTAAATGTCATTACGAAAGAAATGTACTGTTGATTTGTATCGTTTTCTCTAACAAACGAGTGTTGTGAATAATGGGTAGGATATGTATCAAACATTGAGCAACAGTGCTGACATACCTTTTTCTTGGTTGTTTCATTGTTCTTTAAATTTCTTTTTTCCATACAAGACTTCTTTTCTTTCTCAGTTTGTTTAACTATTTCATTTATTTTCTCTTTCTTTTAAAAGAAATGTCTGCAAATTGTTATCGGTATCAACAACCTTATTATCTCTGAGGTGTTCATTGTTGAATTTTTTATGAACGTAAATTTTAACGTTTCAGGTATGAGAAGTATCATGTTCACTACGGAGGTGCTGAGGAAGAGAGAAAAGCTAACTACACAGACATGGTAAGCATAGTTAGTTAATTTTCTTTCCATAAATTGACTTTACTGACTCATTCTAGGAATTAAATTGCATAGCATAATTTCTGGTTTCGCTACCACCAACACAATGTTTCACTCTCTTATATAACTGTAGCAAAATGATGTCTCAGGTTCTAGTGTTAAAAGTTTGATATCAAGCAACTAGCAATTGAAAATGAAAGATGAGTTCTATATTTCTAACTTAATCTTTGCTTCTCAAGGATATTACAGTCTAACTTACAATGATCTTTTGATGAATATAGCCTGAAAATAATTATTAACAAGTGGGGTATTTAATATTCAGTGTAACTTTTTTTTTCTTTTTAAGGATATTACTACATTACCACCATTTCTCACTGTTGCATCATTAATGAAAGTGCCAATTATACTTTGTAAAATATTTTCTTCTGAGCTGATTGACTGTCAGACCGAACAGTGCAGCTCAGTGGTTAACTATCATGTCATGTGAATTTCAGGTGAATAAGTATTACGATCTTGCAACGAGCTTTTATGAATTTGGTTGGGGTGAATCTTTCCACTTTGCTCACAGGTACTAAAATATCTTCTGCATTTCTTACACAAGTGGGTCAGCGTGTTTGTTTTGCACATTATGCTTATAAATTTGATTAATGTACTTCAATTTGCTTTTTATAGATTCAAAGGGGAGTCACTTCGAGAGAGCATCAAACGACATGAACACTTTCTTGCTTTACAACTTGGCCTTAAACCTGGAAAGAAGGTTGACTGCGACATACAATTAATTTGCTGTGCTGGCAACAGAGGAACGTTAACTATCTTCTTTAATTGGTTTCAATCTTTGACGTTATTTGTTGTAGCAGGTGTTGGATGTAGGTTGTGGAATTGGTGGACCACTTAGAGAAATTTCCCGGTTCAGGTTTGTGAAAATTTCTCCTTTCCCTGTACCAACATCAAAAACTGTTTTACTGCACGGAATCAGAGGCATATATTACGTAATGCCCTTATCCATAGTTTGCATGTGATAGTATATTTGTTTTGTTGTTCGTATTGGATAGTCTTGTTGGAGAAATAGGGCTTAGTTAGTTACTGTTTGTGATTTCTTGCAGCTTGACCTCGGTCACAGGGTTGAACAACAATGAATATCAGATAACTAGAGGAAAGGTGGATAAATTTCCCTTTTAGCATTGTGATTGTCCTGCAGTATTCTCATTTCTTATCCTGTAATGATTAGGCATTATAGTTTTGTATTTACTAAAAACTTATTATTTCTCTTTTTTGTCAGGAACTAAATCGCATTGCAGGGGTAGATAAGACCTGTGATTTTGTGAAGGTCGGTTCTTATATCATGCAAATTTAAAAGTTTTTGTCAACTACTCTTTTCGTGTAGCAGTTTGTCTTTGCTATCTTTTAAATTATTGATAAGAAATATGGAAAGAAATATTGAAAATGCTAACGAGTCTGTTCATCAAACCATTATTGTTTTATCACGGTTTTGCAGGCTGATTTCATGAAGATGCCATTTCCTGAAAATAGTTTTGATGCGGTATATGCAATTGAAGCTACCTGTCATGCACCTGATGCGGTACATCTTTGAATTGAACGAATTCTATATTTGTTACTGTCTTGTTAAAACTATATTTGTTTTGTGATCCTGAACTATACTTTGTTGTTGACATTCAAACAGTATGGATGCTACAGTGAGATTTATAGAGTCCTGAAGCCTGGACAATGTTTTGCTGCTTATGAATGGTGCATGACTGATTCTTTTGATCCAAAAAACAAGGAACACCAAAGAATTAAGGTTAGCGACATGTTAGAAGTCTGAAACTTCCTCCATTTGCTGTTCTTATTTTAAATAATTAGAATGCGAGTAAATTTTATGCAATCAGGCAGAGATAGAGATTGGTGATGGTCTTCCAGACATTAGATTGACTGGGCAATGCCTTGAAGCTCTAAAGAAAGCTGGTTTCGAGGTGAGTTAACGACTTTTTGTGCATCTCACTCTGTTCTGAATCTCCTCTCTAGTGTATATCCTTTTCCAGTTATTATGACATAACATGTGCTGTGACATGAATGACCGTTGAACTGTCTATGTGAAGGTTATTTGGTCAGAAGATCTCGCCGCAAGCTCACCCTTACCATGGTACTTGCCTTTGGATAAAAATCACTTCTCCTTCAGTAGCTTCCGCCTAACAGCTGTTGGAAGATTCTTTACCAAAAATACGGTAACTTAAGATTGTTCAACTTTCAACTTGTTCTTGTTTCTTCTTCTTTCCTCCTTTTCCTGGGAGAGGGGGCCTTGATTGAATCTTTACCAACAAGGAATTCCGTTAATAACTGACCGTTTTGATCCTTTAGAGCAAAGTACAAATTTTGATAAATTTAGTAAAAAATTTTAAGTGGGTTCAAAGGCACTAGATTTTTAGTATCAGTTTATATAACAAGGTTTGATTCCGATTTGGAGGTAGTTTCGTTGCTAATTTGTTTCACTGTAGGTCAAAGCCTTAGAATATGTTGGAATTGCTCCAAAGGGAAGCTTAAGAGTGCAAGACTTTCTTGAGAAGGCCGCAGAGGGATTAGTCGAAGGTGGAAGGTAAACTACTTATCATATTCTCTGTCTTTCTCTATCCTTCTTTCCAGTGGAAATTTCCTTTTCGTCCTCATTTTTTGGAACCTCACTTCCATTTGCAAAAGTGTGCATATAAGCCATGCGAATAATGTCCTTTTCGTAGTAAGACAAATTGGTAAGAAATGGCAATGAGTCGTTTTTAGTTACCATCCTAGCAAGACCAACACTTGTCAAATAGTACCAATTATATGCATCCCGATGATTTCTCCTTATCTGGTGTAATTTTTCTTTGCTCCTACTAACGACGACCACTTTCATATTGTTCCAGGAGGGAGATCTTCACGCCCATGTTTTTCTTCTTGGCTCGAAAACCTCTCGTAGACAGCCACTGATGTTGAGTGGTGTTTACCGACTAGCTACTAGCTAATCGTATTATCTTAATCATGTTGGATTCATGGTGGTTAGATGAGAAGCCAATTGGCCAATCATAGTTTTCTTATGTCGCCTTAAATTGACATTGTGTTTGAAGTTAATTTTCCTAGTTGGTTGTAGTCCCCGTTTAAACGAGTGGTCGGTGAGCAACTGTTAAGTTCATAAACTTCAGGGTCTGGTATTAGCAGGAGAAAAACGAAAGGCAGAGCGGGCTATATTTGGTTCTTCATTTTTGTCTTTTTGCTGTGAATGACCATCCGCTTTCATGATTGTGCCTAGCTAGGCTTGTTCTTTAATTTCTACCTGTAGCTCTTAATCAAAATTTACAAATCTTATTGACTGGGCTGGCAAAAAATTCACTACGCCCCAAGTATAATAATGGGTTGGGTCAGGCTGAGTTTATTGTCGGATTGATCCGGCCCAATTTCAAAAATATGCAGCCCAAGCAGATTGCTTACAACTATATTATTTCGATTTAAATTTTTTATGAACTTAAATAGTTTTAGTCAGGTCATTAGGTTGTTTAGATCTTTTGGGTCAAACTCTTACATTTGAATTCAACCGGTCAAGTTAAATCTAAGGTTACAAAAACCGATTTTAGTCAGTATTAAACTATATATATAATAGTACAAGGCATCAAAATTCGGGGACAATTAAGTCCCGCTGATTTCCCATAAAAACGAATAAGACTTCTGCTTCTAACCTGTCTAGCTGTCCCACACGATTTTAAAACCGATGGCAGGTGGTAATAATGATTGAAATTTAAATAAAATTAATATCATATATTTAATTAGTAATAAGAATCTATATTTATAATTGCCTTATCTTCTAAATTATTTTAAGATTAAATAATTTTCATATAAAAATTTATTTATTGTCATATTATAAATTATTGTATTTTTGTAAATATTATCTGAAAAGCAATCTAAATTAATAAAGCATGGAAATTATTATTGGACGATAATTTTTTAAATAAAATATATGTAATAAAAACAATAAAAAATAAAAAATAACACCGACTAATTTTATTGAAATGTGAGGATTGAAGAAGTATAGAAATACATAATCTTATCAAATGTTTAAAAAATCGGAAGTTAAATTAGTAAGAAAAGAGATCTAAGGATTTAATGGTGTTATATCATTATAAAACTAGTTAAAGACTAAATAAAATTAAAGAATTTAAAAAAATATTAATTGAAAGAAAAATCTTTAAATAAAAATTAATAAGTTTATTTTAGTTTATAAAACTAATTACTTTAGTCAATTAACTAATAAATTGATCGAATTTTAAAAATAAATCGAACATAAAAGTTAAAAATCAAACTGAAAAATTAGCTAGTTCAATTTTTGACCCTTAAATTGATCAAATTAGTTCAATTTTTAAAACACTAATCTTATCCCTAATTAGTAGAAATATTATTTTCGTTAAACAATATGCATAAATTATTAGACAATTTTAATAATTTATAATCAAATAATGTAATCAACATAAATAGTGTTCATAAGTTTCAACATATTTTACTATTCATTAATTATAATTTTATATTTTATTCATTAATTAGAATTTTTATGTTTTGTTAATACTTTGCTTTAACCATAATTTTCTCTCCACGTTTCTATCCCTCTTTTAAGTATAAAGAACTCGAACACTTGGTCTCCTCTATTCTTATTTAAGGCCACGATTCCAAGTCTTGAGCATGAAGTCACTTTAAAACTCAAGTAAAACTCATAAAGGAAAGTTTTGTTATCTAAAAGAATCCTACTTAACTCTGAATTCGGATCAGTCAATTGCTAATACGACGCCGAATACCGAGTGGTTTAAAAAAGAAAATAGAACTTGCAGACTTACAAGTTCAACATTCCAAGTACGACAAATCCAAAAAGGAACGTGGGATGGAGTGCTTAGTGTTGCTGTTCAATATTATATATATCGCAAATGTCAACCAAAACAAAAATGTGTGTTAGGAAGCTGCTGTCTCGGTGTCAAACCAACGTGGCCAGCTCTCAAAAGTCTTTAAAAACGAAATCGTTCCATATGATCTCATTCAATGATTCTGGCTTTTGGCTTTAATAATGGAGAACAATGACAAGTTGGCTGTCTCAAATGTCGAGCAAATTTAGATCTGACTTGACTTGTACCACGAATAAATTTTATTATCAGAGTTAAAAAATAAAAAATTCAACCGAAAAATTATAAAATCAAAATTTTTGTAATTAAATCAACCGTTCCGATTGAGTTTTTTAATTATTATTTTTACTAAATATGTTTGATACATTATTGGTTATATGATTTAAGAATAATATTTTTATTGATATACCAAATAAATAAGTGTTTATATGAGACTAATCATTAAATTAAAAATTTTGATATTAAATTAAAAATCTTTAAATATTAGATTGTATTTAATTTGTTATCCTATAATTTAATTTAATTTAATTATAGATTGTTTTGTTCTTTTTTATTTAAAATAGAATTCTCAAACTTATTTTTTTAAAATATTAAAAACTTAATTATATAAATTATGTGAATTCAAAAATTGATATTGTTTGGCAAGTTAAATATTAATTTATCAATTTATTTAAAAGATAAATTTAACAAGTTATTAAATATATTTGATAAATTATTCAAATAATAATTAATTGCGAGTCATACCAATATTAAAAAAATACTTAAATTTATAAAGTATATGAACGGATTTCAGTTAATTGGTTATATCCCCAACTTAGCCATAATCCATTCCAGTCACATTGAGTGTCACAACTCGCAAGCAAGCAAGGCAATCTCGAATTCTCGATAGAGTAAACTGAAGTCTTTCCCAATTGCGACAACTGTACCGTACACATAACTCATTCACCAAACTTTGAATTTTTTAATAGTAAAAAAATGTATATAATTATTTTTTAAAATATCTGTTAAATATATTTTAAAATATATAAATTAAGTTACTCAACAAATTAATAACTTGAAATTAATCTAATTAATAACTATTAAACTATAACATTTAGGTAAATTTATAGCTAGTTTCTAATATTTGTTCTTACTGGTTTAAAATATTGAAATTTACTAATTTTTAATAAGAAAAGAAGTTCCGCTTAGATGCGGAGTCTGGAAAAACCTGATAAGCTCTCTACTTTGTGAAGGTCTGAAGAGGGTCACAGATTTACGCAGCCTTTCTCTTATATTTTTTACAAAGAGATTGTTACCATGATTCAAAATGTGACATTATAGTTATAAAGAGATAATTTTTACCGGTTTTAAACTTCAACATTTTTATGAGAATATAATTTTAATTTGAATGATTTAGAACATTAAAGTTCAACTATAATGTTTTAAAAATGTTCAGAAAAGACCATCTCATTAACATATTTAAGAAATAATATATTAAATATATTGGTGAAATGTATATGATATAATGTGGTTGTACTTCACCAATAGAATTTTAAGAATATAAAAAAATTACGTGAACATAACCTGATACTTATTTAATTTCTTATTTAAAATTATTTTTTATATATTTTTAAAAATTAAAATTTAACCTAAATACTTTAAAATATTTAAATTTAAATTACATTGTAATACAAATTTTAACAGAAAAATGAGACATTCTTTTCGTCCTAATATTTATTCTTATACCTTGAACTGACTCGTCAAATCTTTTATTTTGTTTCAACTCTATTTTATTAGATTTTATTCATATATTTATATAAAATTTACATAAATATAAAAATAAAATTTAATAAAATCTGATAAAAATAATATGATTAAACTGAGGTGTTGCACTTTCCATTTTCTCGTCAAACTCGTGTGTGTTCTGTTCCGATGTTTCCTAGAAAAACTGGCTTCCCACAACTTTTTGTCCGTTTTTGTTATCTACTCGCAGAGTTTCAGACGCTCTTGCCAACTCAGGTAGCCAGATCGAAATTCCCAAGCCAAACTCCAGCATCAATCTGAGTTACGATTGTTATTTGTTAGGATACGTAAACGTCGAAACTTCAACTGCACGTCTGCACCAGATCTTGTCGACAATGTCTGATAATTTATTTCACATGACGTAAGCTGGGTATTCAATGACGTTCTGGCATTGCACGTGTTAGATCCTGTGATTAAAAAACAGAATCAAACCAAAAATTTTGATTGGGTCAAAATTGTAATTTAATTTTTATTCAATTTATCTTAATAATTAATTTTTATAAATTAAAATAAATAAATTAATTTTTATTTAATGGTCTTTTTAAATTAAAAATAATTTCTTTCAATTATATTTTAAAATTTTCAATTTTATTCAATCTTTAACCAGTTTATAACAATATAATATCAATTGAATCTTTTAAACTTTAAATTTTTTATTTTTTATTTAATTTCTTGTCCAATTTTTAAAACATTAGTTAAATCTTATACCCGTTTAAACGAAGTCCCTTATACCTCGTTAAAAATCAATTAAAATTAATAAAAGGCTATTCATAATTCAACCTTAATTTCGCCAACCTCTTAAATTTTGTAAACTCATTTTAATGCATCTAATATAAATTTATATGCACAGATTTTTTGAAACAGAGGAATCCGCAGTCGATATTCTTTGGATGCGCATTGGGTAAATCTCTGGATTGATGCAATGACCTGCAAATTATGTTAACCGGGTACTCCGCACTAAATAAGTCTTGTTATGCAGGCTCGATCGAGAGAGTGTAGGTAATGAGATTCGAATATAGGAT
>JANZXP010000004.1:235905-255210 GCA_027576715.1 Erythroxylum flavicans
CATGTTTACCGACTCGCTGTGTGAGATTTGATATTTACGTGAGGATTGAAAGAGAGTTTGAATCTCCTACTAGTAATAGCTAACAGATTTCTGGTTTCTTTTTAATTTTTTATTTCCTCGAGCCGGCACTTTATATATATATTAACTTTCTAGAAGGTCCGGCATGGTTTGTAACTGGCGCCATATCAATGCTACTCATTTGAATCTTTCGATAAAATATTATTCTCTTCCTTTGTCTATATATTCTTCTGGAATTGCCGCTCTTCCTCTCCCGTTTTTCGTTACTTCCTCTCACTTTTATTTAAACGTCTGTCCTTTATTTTTATTCGCAATTAGCGATTATTAATTTTTACTCCTTCCAAATACTGTCTGAAGTCTTAGTTTTTGTGCTAGAAGAGATTTGCATGAATACAAAACATATAATACATTTGTTTAATTAGTGATTGCATTTTATCAACTATATGAGTGTGATTTTTACGATTTGCTGTTTGATATGATCATAGATTATCCTGATATTGTAAGGGCAACCATATACTGCTTTACATTAACCATGTGGAGTATAAATAGGTATGTACAGGATACGGGTACAAGTATCAGATAAGAATGAATAAAAACAATTGATAATGATAAACTCTATCTAAACAAACTAAAATAAGTTTAAGAGATAAATGGGAATATTTATGCTTATCACCCTCCCACAAATTGATCATCATGAGGTATGATGGTCACTTTGGTCTTCAAAATATTGAATCTTTACTTAGGTAATGACTTGGTCAGAATATTTGCAATCTGATCATTTGCAGAAAGATACCTGACATGTAATTTTCGATTTGCGACTAGTTGACGGACATAATGAAAATCAATTTCCAGGTGCTTTGATCTGGAATAAAAAATTGTTGTCGTTAAATATGTTGCGTTGAGATTATCACACCATATAATAGGAGTTGTGGCTTGCGCATGACCAAGTTCTTGGAGTAAAGAAAGTACCCATTGTGATTCAGATACTGGGGGAGTTAAAGCACAATACTCTGTTTCAATTGAAGAGCGAGCAACAGTTCGTTGCTTGTGAGAGCCCCAAGCAATGAGATTTGAGCCAAAAAATATGCAATAACTAGATGTAGATTTTGTGTCATCAATGGAACTTGCCCAATCGATATCACTATAGGCAGAAACCATTAGATTGGAGCTCAGTTTGAGAAGAATCCCATGCTGCATAGTGGAACTTAAATAATGCAAGATGCATTTGCTAGCTTGCCAATGATTTTCAGTCGGTTGATGCATAAATTGAGATACTTTGTCTACTGAATAAGTGATATCCAGTCTGGTAAGAGAGAGATATTGCAATCCACCAACAATATTGTGATAAAGAGTTCGATCAGAAAAAGGAGTGGCATCATTTAATGTCAACTTGGATTATGGACAGGCAGGAGTAGAAACTGAATTAGCCAAAGACATATTTGCTTTAGATAACAAGTTTGTGATGTATTTATGCTGATTGAGAAGAAGGCCTGTAGGTAACTAATTGGCTTTCATACTAAGAAAGTAATGTAGGCGATGTAAGATTTTTAGCGCAAATCTGTCACTTAATGAAGTAATGATGTGTTGAATATTACCATAATTACTTCTAGTGACTAAAATATCATCAACGTAAATTAGACAATATGCTTGAATTCTTGCGTGGTTGTAGTAATAAAGGGAGCTATTAGTTTTCGAGTTCTGAAAACCAATAAAATGAAGTGCTTCAATAAACAAAAAAACCATTGTTGTGGGGCATGTTTTAAGCCATGTAAAGACTTTTTCAACTAGCAAATATGATCTGGATATAGAGAACTAACAAAACCTTGTGGTTGTTACATAGATACCGCTTCATCATGGTTGTCATGTAAAAACTCATTAGAGACATCCAACTAATAAACAGGCTAGTGATGTGAAACAACCATGGAAAGAATAAGGTGAATGATAGCAGGCTTAATAACAGGACTATAAGTATCCCTATAATCAATACTTGAGCATTGATGGAAATATTTTGCAATAAGCCTGGCTTTGTATCGTTCAAAAGAGACATCTAATTTTCTTTTGATTCAATATACTCATTTGAAGCCAATGACATTGTGAGAAGAAGAGGGAGGATCTAATTCTCATGTGTTATTAGCAATTTGAGGCATCTATTTCAGCAACTATAGCATTTGGCTACAACTTGTTTATATGAGTTGGGTTTAGAGTCTTCAACGTGTGTATGAAGCACATGTGATTTTAAGGATCCAATTTGGGAACAAGTAATCATTGGATAGGTATATTTGATGATATGGAGGCAAGATGTGGTATAATAGGGATAGCTGAAGGTGGAAGAGATAAAGGGTTAGGTGGAGATGATGGAGGAGAGGAAGACTGACAGGAGATTGGAGGCTGAGGAGGTGACAGGTTGAGATTGGAATTTGGTGGAGAGGTTATATTTGGAGTAGGATTGACAAGTAAGAAGGATGGAAGTAGAATGGTTGCTGGTGATGTGTCATGGAAACTGGTAGGAGCAGTTTGCTTTCGCAAAAAGGGAAAGGCCTGCTCATCAAAAATCACATGGCATGAGACAAGTAATTTGGATGTATTAATATGAAGACAAATATGACCTTTGTGAAGTTTACTGTAGCCAAGAAAAACACAAGCTTTGGACCTTGGAGTAAGCTTATTAGGAGCATAAGGCTGAAGCCAAGAATAACATAATCATCCAAAATCTTTCATATCTGTATAGCTTGGCAAGGAATGAAATAATTTTTCAAAGGTAGAGACATGTTGCAAAACATAAGATGGTAGTCTATTTATAATATAAACAGCAGTATCAAATGCATAAGGCCAATAAATATTTGGGACAGAGGAATGTTGTAATAATGAAAGACTAGTTTCAACAATATGTTTATGTTTACATATTCAGCTGATCCATTTTTTTCAGGTGTTTTAGGACAAGCACCATGTTGAGTAATTCCATTCTTAGAAAGGTATTTAGTAAGGGCTTGGAATTCCACACCCAAATCTAATTTAAACATTTTCATTGGTCCACCAAAAAATTTTACGACTATGTGACAAAATTTAATAAAGGTATTGAGGACATCTGATTTTTGTTTGAGAAAATAGATCCAACAATAGTGATTATAATGATCCAAAAACAAAACATAGTACTTATTACCATCAATTGAAGGATCAGGTAAGGGTCCTCATACATCAAAATAGATTAAATCAAGGGATCCCTCAGCAATAAAGAAAGAGATAGAAAAAGGCAACCTATGGCTCTTACTAACATTGCAAACATGACATAAACCTAATTGTTTATTAGAAATCACAAAAATATCACATTTATTAAGTGCTGGAAGAACAGTACGAAAAGAGGCATGACCTAACGTTCATGCCATGTTGAGAGAGAGCAACATAATGCAAGCTTTGGAGGACTGAGATCATAAACAAGTGCAAGAAAGATAGAATAAAGTCCATTGTCATTCGGCCCTATGTAGCAAATTTCTCGTGGGGATATCCTTGATTTCAAAACGAGAAGGAAAAAATTCAATAGACACATTATTAGCGTTAGTAAAGGAAGAAACAAAAAGTAAATTATGATAAATATTAGGAACACAAAAAATATCCTTTAAGTGAAAAACAGAATTGTTAGGCTAGCAGGAAGATGATCCAGAATGAGTGATTACCATTGCCAACTTTGACGTGATCTTGTCCCCAGTAATCAGAATGAAAGGTTAGATTTTTAAGATCAGTAGTAATATGATGAGTTGTGCCAATATCCACGATCCACCACTGAGGTTGGGGTGGCTGAGAAGTGGTGTTGGCATAGTTGATCCACGATTGAAGTTAGGTTAGCTGAGAAGAGGCGGCTGCATAATTAGAGGTTGGTTTAGGAGTGGTGGATGTATTAGCTCTATTGAATTTCAAAGAAGAGCAATTCTTAGAGAGATGGCCTAAACCATGAACAATTGTAACAAGTAATTTGGGTAGGATCTGATTGCCCAGGCTCTTGCAAATGGAGTTGATGCTAAAGAGAATAATTTGGAGTAGAAATTGGAGGTCATATGGAGGAATTAAAATGAAAACTTTTACCTCGTTCGCAATACCGTCCTCCCTGACTCCTTGTATTTCCTGTATTGCGCAGAGAATAAGACTGAGTAGTGGTTACAAAGACTGTTGGAATGACTATATTGGATGAGTTTTTAGCATTGAGACTAGCTTCTTCACTCAGTAATAAGCCATAAAGATCATCAAAATTAGCAGCATCAAGTCTATTTTCAAGAGAGCGAACAAAAGGACAGTACATAAGTTCTAGTCCATTGGTAACTACCTACACCAAATCATCATTAGGCATAAGACTGCCTAAGGCTATTAACTGATCAAACATAGCGTTTGCACGTTGAGTATACTAAGCAATACTTTTAGACTGCTCTTTTTGGAGCTTAAAGAAATTACTTTTAATGGTACGAATATGGGCTTTAGAACCTAAGGCATAGGATGCTGCAAGCTTTGTCCAAGCATCCTTAGCACAAGAGACGCTAACAATTTGTGTAATAAAAGTTTCAGGGATGGAGCCAATGATCCAGCTCAATATCAACTAATTACAGCAAAACCAAGTGGAGTATTGAGGATATGGGTCTCCCTTGGTAGTAGTTTGTGAAGGTGGAGCAGAGTTGTTATCACTGTGTGAAGCCAAATCGTAGTTGTGAAGCAATGACATTATTTGTGCTTTCCATAGGAGATAAGTAGTGGAGTTCAGCTTGATCGGGAGCGGTGAGATATGTTTGGTAAAGTGGCAATAGTGGAAGTAGGTGAGACGGAGATGGTTGAAGCAACAATAGGTTAATTTGACGTCATGATGGACAGCTGGCTGTTAGGTTGTAAAAACTTCTCGAAATTAATGAAGTCTGAAAAAAATCAAATGAAGGCAATGGGTGTGAAGAAAAAGGCTCCGATATCATGATATTATAATGTTAACCTAAATACTGCTTTACATTAACCATGTGGAGTATAAATAAGTATGTATAAGATACAGGTACAAGTATCAAATAAGGATAAATACAAACAATAAATAATGATAAACTCTATCTAAACAAACTAAAATCAGTTTTAGAGGCCATTCTGATATGGACAAACACTTCTTTGGCCACGAGAGGATCTGTTGTGAGTGGGCATATAGCAAATGGGTTCAAAAAGCTATATATTTATTTGTTTATTGTATTTTCTCAGATCTTAATTGTATAATTAGGAGTGACAATTTTGATTCGTTCTATCTCAATTTTAGCCCGGATTAATTAGACTAGGTGTCAAAATTATTCCACCCAAGCAGGGGTTGGCTTGGCCAACTTGAAAATAAAAATGATGATGTTTTTGTTAAAAATGAAGTTATTTTTATTTTTAAAAAAAATATATATTTTGAAGTTGAGATGTTCTTGAAATCAGCGTCAGGTAATCGAGGTGGGAGTTCACATTTTGAAGTTACCTCCATTTGTGGGATGGAGTCTGAGTGGGAAACTACGGCTTCAAAAAAATTGTAAGCGAATTTTTTTATTCATATTCCTACTAGTCCGAAACTCTTCAAAGAAATTCAAAATATTCTAGCTCTTTATCAGTTGTATCATTCAGATAACTTCAGATCTTTAGTTTAATTAGTATGCTTATTCTTTTTTGGCGTAAACTATCAGCCGGGACTTGAAAGTTGAAATGTAATAAACAGCACGCGAAAATTTGCTCTCCACAGTGAAATTTATGACATGTATGTATAAGGTTAAACATCAAACTGGAACCTAACTTTTTTATGCATCAAACACGACGTTGTGGTCTTCAAGCATAGGATACAGATCACGATAATGCTTACGCTTTAAGGAATACAAACACTAATGTAACAGCAGTTTAAATAGATTATGCATATTTTACGATAAAACAAATCAACTGTTTTGAAGAGTAGTAAAAGAATTGTATCGGTGCCTTATAGAATCAAGGTTGACCATGCTACAATGTAAGTCGACCGCAAATGTTCCAATACCGTTATCCCAGCCCATATCACGCAATACAGGAGCAGCAGCCAGGTCAAGCACTACAGGAGAAGCAGCTCAGGTCACCCATTACAGGAGAAGCAGCTCAGGTCACCCGCTACAGGAGAAGCAGCGCAGGTCACTCACGACCGAAGCTGCAGCTCAGTTCACGCACTGCAAGAGATAAAACGCAACCACACACATATTGCAGAAGCAGCCCAGCCCACGCACCACAAGAGCAGCACAGGGACCACACGCTACGTGAGCATCAGGACCCTAACTCCATAGGCTACCTACCGAACTTTAGTCCAAAAGCTACTGCTTCAAGACCCAGAAGGGTACTATTAGACTATAGTCCAGAAGCTATTGCTTCGGACCCAGTAGCAAAGCTAGCTACTGAACTTAAGAGAAGTGTAGAACCCAGAAGGCTGCTACTACTAGACTTCAGTTCAGAATATACTGGACACTTAAGTCCAGTAGCTAGCTTCCGAAACCCAAGTGCAAAACCCAGACGGCTGCTACTACAGACTCTAGGTCAGAATCTGCTGACGTTAAGTGCAGAAGCACTTTAACTTTGGAGTCAAATTTTCTGTGCCATTTTTCTTGTATTCTCATGTGTTAAAGAACATCCAATTATATAATAATTAGGAAAGAGAAAAATTAGATAGGTGAGATATTATTGGAACAAAGGACACAGGAAAAAATGTTACTTTGAATCCCTTAACTTTCATAAGCTAACTGCTATAGTTAAGTACTGAACTCTAGTCCAGTAGTTACTACTGGTAGACCTTAGTCTAGAAGACAGTTTCTGGACCCAGAAACAACTGGTGGCCCGCACACTACAGGAGCACCACGCCACCCAAGTATCTCAAAAGCACCGGTTCATCAGGACAGCCAGGTGCACCGGCCTACACACACCCATACATACAACCTAAATTTATACCCATAAGAAAATTTTAAACCAAGCTACAATATGAGGTCTTTGGAGTTTCTTATAACGAATATGTGACAGCAATACAGAATGTTTTCATTTATGCACGCGAACTACAAAGATCACACCCAGTGTATTTGAGCTGAAATAAAACCACTATAAAAGAACGTAAGAAGTCGGAAACAAAAATCTAAGAAATACCTGGAATAATTGTTCTTCACATTTTTGCGTTCCCCATGGCGCACGCCCATCCAATAACTAATGGTCTACATATCTTTTACAGAGAATAGCACTCAAAATGTTCCCGAGCCAAAAGCGAACGATGCTGGTTCTTTGACTATAGCTCTCTAATAAGGGAAAATTGACAATCCGAGAACAAGATAGGAAAGTGAAAAAGAAAGAAGGCGAAATAACAGAGAATCGTCCATAACAGCTTCTAACATCACAGGCCATTCATGTAATGATAAGTAATGAGGAAGACCATTAATTGCAACTGAAAAAAAAAAAAAAGAGTGATGAGAAAGTACTAAAAGTAGAAAAGAAATCACAGAGGCCGATCGAGCGAAGGGAGGACGAAGAGATGTAGTTAGTAGGTAAAGTGAGGATGGGAGGTTTGAATAGCATATATACTCATTATAGAAAACCAAAAGACATTTACAGGCTCTTAAAAAGAGCCATTGACACAAAGACGAGAGGTTTGAATACCATATATATTCGCTCTTACGTTTTGTCTATCCTCCTATTATATATTCATTTTCTAACCTGAAGTTCAGAAATAGATATTAAACATAATATACATTCCCACAAATGACAATATGCGACTTCTGGATTTGGTGCATACTTTGCATTATCCTCAATTGTTTATTCTCCGTTCTAGCATACAACATCAAAACCTTGCACAAAGAAGCGCGTAGTAAGAAAACGACAAAGTAACTGAGAGGATTAATGCAAGTAATAATTCTCAGAATTTGTAGACAGTAGTGAACAGTTATTTTTCATCTCTCTCTCTCTCTCTCTCTCTCTCTCTCAAATCATTCTGATCAGTAGTAGTAAGGATATCAGGAGCATCGATATTCAACTTTTGGAAGTATCATCTCACATTCAGGTTTCAGCACAGGTGAAACTAAGAGTTACCTGAGCATTTTCTGTATCGATTTAGGATCATGTGTTATGTTCCATTTTTTTCTCCATTTTTTTTTTCAACAGATCCTCAAATCTGAGAAAAATCGAGATCTCAGAAAAACGTACAAAAGCAAAATGAAAAAAAGAAGAAAGTAGAGTAGCATAGAGATAGATCGATCTCTCATTCTCAACTTGAGCATTCTCAATTATCGATTCAGAATTTTGTGTTCTGTTCCACTTTCCTCTCCATTTTCTTCGAACAGATCCTCAGATCTGAGAACAATCCAGATCTCACAAAAATATATAAAAGCAAACTGGAAAAAGAAGACAATGGAGTAGCATACGGACAGATCGATCTCTCATTCTCAACTTCTTCTCAATCATTTACCAAATCAGAAAACATTGAATAGAGAATCGAAATAGAAGAACAATGAAGGGAAACAATAGAGAGAAGTGAAGTAAATAAGAAAGAACTAAAGAAGGCGAGAGGAAACAAAAGAGCAGAGAATGTAAGAGAGAGAGCAAGCGGAGGGAAAGTAGGAGGATTTGAAATGGGAGCACATATTTATAAGCAAATATTAGAGCAGAAACGACGCCGTATGTAATACGAGATGGTGGAGTTTGCAAAACACGAAAAGACGAAACAAAAAATTGGATAATCACAGAGATACTTATGTACAATTCAACTAAATCATGAGAATTGCATCTTATTTAATTTATACGATTAAAATGTATTTAGGGAAGGGGGCAGCCTAATTAGGATCAAGGCAGTCACCCGAGCTCTACTCAACTTGACCAGACTTATTTTTTATTCTTTAAATTAAAAAATAAAAAAACGACAATTAAACATGTCATTTTTTTATTCTTAATTGTCAAGCCTTAGCTTGAGTCCAGCTGGGTTATTCCAATTAGCCCAAATCTAACTCGATAACTTTATAATGGACTAGGCCAAATTCGAACTCGAACGTTGTCTCTAAATGTATTTGTTCAATCATATTAGACTAAAAAACAAGACATTTGGGCCCAAAAGCCCTTGGATCAACATCCATTTATTTATAATTAAATTTTATTTTAGTATTCATATTTTAATATCATTATTATTTTATAATATTATTTAATTATCATACATGACATATTTCTTTTATTTTTATATATGTTATTCAAATAACATAACATTAAAAATTTAAATTTTAATACTACAATTTGGACTAAAAATTATTTATAAATAGACAAAAGAATTAATATAAGAGAAATTATTCAAAACCTAACAATTTTCAAAAAATTAAAATCAAAATAAAACATAATCAAATTACAAGAAACCTAAAATAATTAGTCATTAATTTAAATTTATAGTACATCATAAATAATGAGAGCTTGTTTTTTTTAAAAAAAAATCATGGAGGTGTGTTGGCAAGTAGCTTGTTAGCTATTTTTTAACTTATTGACTAAAAGTTAAATTTTTGATCTTTTTAAAAAACTATTGATGTGTTTAATAAATGACTTATAAGTTAGCTTATTTGACTCCAATAAGCTAATTTCTAAAAGCTCTATAAACGGAACTTTTAGAATTAACTATTTGCCTATTGACAGTATTGCCTTTTACTTTACTCTCTAATTTTGTTTTATGTATTTTTAAAGTTGACTTTTTTTATCGTACAATTATGTCGTGAAGTTTTAAAGAATATAATAAAGGAGTTTATTAAACTTTTTAATCTTTATTTAATCTTATAATGTTAGTTTACATTTAAAAATACCATAATATTAAGTTTTTGAATATAAAGAGTCACATCAAATTAATCTTTTTATTATATAACTACTACTATATATTATATCTGTATCATATTATAATTATAGATATTTTAATTTAATAAATAATAAAATTCATACATATTATATGAAAAATACTAATATAATATAACTTACTGCATCATTCATATTAATAGAGAATTTAATATTGGATTATTATTATTATTATTAAAGTTAAAAACTTAATTTTTGTAAAATTAAATATCTAAATTTAAATTCTTATAAAAATATTCAACGAAATATTAAAAAATATAATATTTATGTCTTTATAAGTTTTTTTTAAATCATGTCCTCACAAGTCATTTTATACATTAACAGCTAATACTAAATAGCTAATTTACCAAACATCTTTAATAAACTACTGATATTATCTACTAGTCAAATCAATTAATATAATCTATTATCAGCTAATCACTAATAAAATTAGTTAACATCTAATACAATCCATGTTTGACGTATTTGCCAAACAGGAAGTACAATTTGTCCACTGGAAAAATCATAAAAGGGCTTTGAGGCATTAGTATTACCAAAAGTTAAACCCCAAAGATGGAGGTTGAGCGTTGAGGCCTTGGGGGGTATAAAGCCTATAACAGCCTTCTTTTTTCACACCCTCTTAGTCACTCGTCCCGTGTAATTATGTACCATATCACACAAAGGGAAGAAGGTGTACGTTACCCTTCTTAAGGTGGAGTGTGGAGGCATTCTTGAAAACTTGTATTAGCCACAGGATCAGCTGTGTGGTTTCTCTCCTTAACACAACCCATTCAGGCTTCTCGGCACTGTCACGTCCGAGCTCTACTGTCACTCCTGTTAGACCACCACTTGTAACCCCTTTTCATATAGGAATAGGAATCCTTCTATGTCCCAATAAATCAGGCACAGCACAGCATCCCTTAGATACACCCCAAGCATCTCCAATCTGAGACAAGCTTGAGCCGACGAATTCTGAAGCTCTTTGTCACGGATAAATGTCCGATTTGGGTTACCGATTTGTCTCAAAAACCGACGAGTTTATGTTCCAAGGTTGCTCTTCAAGAATTTCCTACCTGCTACCTCGAATCAGCCTTTTGCCTGTGTGGAAGTACAAGAAAGTGAGCTACGTTCTTGCGTCTTTTGGAAAGAACATTCATCATAACTAAACAACAATGGAATCAAAAGGGAGCAAGCCACGCCAAGGAAAATATTGAGCAGTCCACGTGTTTACTGAATTCTTAGCTGACGAGAGGAAGACACCTTTAGAGAGCTAAGAATGCACCAGAATAAATATAATGAAACGAAATAGGATTTCTCAAGATTGTTTTGTTAGCTCAACTTGTAACAGTATAATCAAATCACAGTTAGAAGTATAACGTATACTAAAAAGAAACATCAGTAGAATTTAGAAACGAGAAAGTATAAGCCATAATAGCGTACCTTGACTTTCCTTTGTTACATTCATCTCACTTTCCAGATTCTGTGCAGTTTCAGTCATTCCTTTGGCATTGTAAGCTTGGATCATGGTTGCAAAGGTAATGTTGTCAGGTTTACATCCTCTTTCCTTCATGGCCAGAAACAACTCGGCCATCCTTTCTACCTCACCAGCCTTACCATATGCACTGATTATGCAATTAAAGAAAGGGGTATCAAGAACTACATCTGTGTTCTCGACTTGCCTCGAAATTGAATCAACCTTCATCATAAGACCAGCTTTGCTATAAGCACTAACAAGAGAGCAGTAAGTAATTGTATTAGGCTTCACTCCTACATGTTTCATTGTTTTGAAGTATTTCTCCATTCTGTCAACATCACCAGCCTTTCCAAACGACTCAATTATAACATTGTAAGTAACAACCGTCGGAGAGAAGAACCTTTTCTCCATGAACTTTATAACAGAATCCATCTTCTTATACAAGCCAGCTTTCCCATATGATCTAATCATGATGTTGAATGTCATGATATCTGGGTTTATTCCCATTACCTGAAACTCATCATACCATTTCTCCATTTTCTCAATCTGCCCACTGCTCCCATATGCCCGGATGACCGAGTTAAACGTGAAAATGTCTGGCATTGAGCTGCCACTTTCAATCATCTCTGTCAAGGAATTTTCCATATCCTCAAACATTTCAGCCTTACCATATCCATCAATAACAGTATTGTATGTGACAGTACTGCATTCAATTCCTAGGTATGACATCTCAGCCAGAATTCTTCCAATTAGATCAAATCGATTGCATTTAATACAACAATTTATAAGGATGGAATAAGTATACACATCAGGCTTGCATTCAGAGGCTGATTTCATGTCGTCCAGTGTAGAAAATGCCTCGTCAATTTGCCCACTTTGGCCATAGGCATTTAGAAGAGAAGTGTAAACCTCAATACTTGGTTTGAGTCCTTCGGTTTGCATGATTTCAAAGAGCAAGCTCGCTTCATCTGGTTTCCCGCATTTCGCGAGCATCATTATCAACTTCATGTATGTTTTCCATCTGGGTTCATACCAGTGTTGCTTCCTGAGAAGTCCAAATATCTGCAACCAGTAAGAGAAGTCCCAATTGTGAAAAGGAAGCCAGTACTTTCTACACACACCCCAGAAAGCTTCAATGGAAAACAGAAAATGCTCACAAACCTTTAGAGCAGATTCCCAGCGATTCTCCTTAATTGCATCATCTAGAGCCTCCAAAACTGCCTTGGGCCAGAGATTGTTATACTTGTTGGAATCGGCTTTTTTCTCTATATTCTTAATAGCAGATTCCGTTCTCAAAATCCGAGACAAGTTCTTCTGGGGTTGCCGTTGCAGCCCAGTAGAGAAATCGTCCACTCTCCAATCCGACGAATTGATGGTAAGTGACCTCTGGTGGGAATCCACAGTTGGTTCTAAGAGGAATTTCGTCGAGTAACTGGTTCGTGGTATGGCAATATGAGCGGAATAGCTTAAGCTAGCCGAGGTAAGGGTGTGTGGCTGCATGCCGCCGTGTGGGATGGTAAGAGCCCGTGTTATGGTGGTGGATACTGTTTTCTTAGATATTTCTATCGAGGTCTAGTGGGACATTTTCAATTTCAATGCTAGACAAGAAGTTTTATCAAAAAGAAAGAAACTGAAGAGCTAGACATGAACTGATGGTTTGTTTTTGTTGTGTGACGAGAAGATCATATGGTCCAAAGATGCTGCGGTAGGAACTCAAATTCCTTGGTTTCATGCTCTGGATAAAGACAACTTCTCACCAAGTACCATCCACACATCAAGTCGGGGCAGATTGTTCACTCAGAACTTGGTAAAAACATTTCATATTTTTCCTGTGCTTACCATTTATTTTGTTTTCCTGGTAGCTTGGAAGCAACATTGTTTGAAGTTGCTTGTTTTCATATTTTTGCAGGTCTCGCTGCTGGAAATCTTGGGACTTGCTGCAAATAAACACTCTTTACTACGAAATTAGTAAGTAAAGATTACGAGAGTAAAGGTTGGTAAATAATTGTATAAGACCTGTTTGGTTGGATGTTAATTAATAGAATAAAACGATTTATAATAAAATGGAATGTACTATAATAATTAGGAAAAAATGGAAATACTCATAATATAATGTTATTTAGAAAATGGATAGAATGGAATAGAATTTAATGTATAAGAAATGACTATTATTACCCTAATATTAAAATGGCTATTACAGGAAGTTTAACGTTATGATTTTAAAATAAAAATCATGTCCAATTAAAAAATCACGATTCAAGTCACATCCGTGACGTAATTTTTAATATATTTTATATTTTAAAATAGTAAAAGTTTTATTATTTTATTATTAACTATATATAATTTATTATTAATTATTTAATAATTTTATTTCATTTTGTTAAATTTTATTTTATTCTATTATAAGTGATTTATATTTTAAAATAATTTATTTATATAAATATATATATATATATATATTACAGAATAATTTATTTATATATTTTTTATTTTTCATTAATAAAAATTTCATTAAAATTTTTTATTTTATTATTAATTATATACAATGTATTATTAATTATAAAAATATTATTATTAATTATTTAATATATTTTTTATTTTATTCTATTCTTTTATTTATATCGAAATATATATAAACAATTATAAAATTATTTTTTTATATATTTTCTATTTTAAAATAATAAAAAATTTAATAAAACTTTTATTATATAAATTTATTATTAATTATACAAAAATTATTATTAATTACTTAATATATGTTATGTTATTTTATTCTATTTTATTCTATGAGATTTATATTCAAAAATAATTTATTTATATTTTTATTTGTATAAAAATATATACAAATAATTAAAGAATAATATATATATACTTTTCATTAATAAAAATTTTATTAAAATTTTTTATTTTATCATTAATTATATATAATTTATTATTAATAATATAAAAATATTATAATTAAGGTAAGGAGAAAAATATAAAATATTATTAATTATATACAATTTTTATAGGTCGTAATAAATGAATTTAGAGAAAAGAAGATTAAGGTTAAAAGAAATAATTGGTACTAAAAAATTATTAAAAGTATATTAAATAGTATGCATTTATTAATTTATGTTTCATCATAAACTCCCTGAATCGAAAGTTTCCTACTTTCACTCTTTAGGATGAAATTGATTGTAACATAAAATTTTTCATTTCTATCTCATTCCGATCTATTTCATTATAAAACCCTTAATTAAACGATGAAAGTATGTTACGTTTTATTTCGTTCCATTGCTAACCATTCAACCAAACAAGGTCTAAAGAATTAAAAAGACACTTTTAGGAACTAGACAGGGCTGTCAAAATTAACCCAACCTGGCCTAACTCAGTTCGTCCTAATTTAATTCAAAATCAATTGGTTAGGTTCGCATGACTTAAATGGCTCGAATGTCTTCGTTAAAATGATGTCATTTTAGTATAGTTGCACAAAATGATGTTAACATTTTGGTGAATAAGTTCGAAGACAAGTTTGATTCGATCCGATCAAATTTATTGTCATTTTTACTTAGAAATAAACCATTTTAAAAGGGCTTTGAGGCATTAGTATTACTAAAAATTCAACCCCAAAGATGGAGGTTTGAGGCCTTTGGGGGTCCAAGAAAGCCTATAATAGCCCTCTTTTTTCACCTCCTCTTAGTCACTCGTCCTGTGTAATTATGTACCATATCACACAAAGGGAAGAAGGTGTACATTAGCCTTCTTAAGGTGGAGTGTGGAGGCATTCTTGAAAACTTGTAGTAGCCACAGGATCAGCTGTGTGGTTTCTCTCCTTAACACAACCCGTTCAGGCTGGTCGGCACTGTGAGGTCCGAGCTCAAATGTCATTCCTGTTAGACCACCACTTGTAGCCCCTTTTCATATAGGAATAGGAATCCTTCTATGTCCCAATAAATCAGGCACACCACAGCATCCCTTAGATACACCCCAAGCCTTTCCAATCTGAGACAAGCTTGAGCCAACGAATTCTGAAGCTCTTTGTCACTGATAAATGTCCGATTTGGGTTACCAATTTGTCTCAGAAACCAACGAGTTTATGTTCCAAGGTTGCTCTTCAAGAATTTCCTACCTGCTACCTCGAATCAGCCTTTTGCCTGTGTGGAAATACAAGAAAGTGAGCTACGTTATTGCGTCATTTGGAGGGAACATTCATCGTAACTAAACAACAATGGAATCAAAAGGGAACTAAGGAAAATATTCAGCAGTTCCACGTGTTTACTGAAGTCTTAGCTGAAGAGAGGAAGACACCTGTAGACAGCTAAGAATGCACCAGAATAAATATAATGAAACGAAATAGGATGTCTCAAGATTGTTTTGTGAGCTCAACTTGTAACAGTATAATCTAATCACAGTTACTCAGAAGTATAACTTATACTAAAAAGAAACATCAGTAGAATTTAGAAACGAGAAAGTATAAGCCATAATAGCGTACCTTGACTTTCCTTTGTTACATTCATCTCACTTTCCAGATTCTGTGCAGTTTCAGTCATTCCTTTGGCATTGTAAGCTTGGATCATGGTTGCAAAGGTAATGTTGTCAGGTTTACATCCTCTTTCCTTCATGGCCAGAAACAACTCGGCCATCCTTTCTACCTCACCAGCCTTACCATATGCACTGATTATGCAATTAAAGAAAGGGGTATCAAGAACTACATCTGTGTTCTCGACTTGCCTCGAAATTGAATCAACCTTCATCATAAGACCAGCTTTGCTATAAGCACTAACAAGAGAGCAGTAAGTAATTGTATTAGGCTTCACTCCTACATGTTTCATTGTTTTGAAGTATTTCTCCATTCTGTCAACATCACCAGCCTTTCCAAACGACTCAATTATAACATTGTAAGTAACAACCGTCGGAGAGAAGAACCTTTTCTCCATGAACTTTATAACAGAATCCATCTTCTTATACAAGCCAGCTTTCCCATATGATCTAATCATGATGTTGAATGTCATGATATCTGGGTTTATTCCCATTACCTGAAACTCATCATACCATTTCTCCATTTTCTCAATCTGCCCACTGCTCCCATATGCCCGGATGACCGAGTTAAACGTGAAAATGTCTGGCATTGAGCTGCCACTTTCAATCATCTCTGTCAAGGAATTTTCCATATCCTCAAACATTTCAGCCTTACCATATCCATCAATAACAGTATTGTATGTGACAGTACTGCATTCAATTCCTAGGTATGACATCTCAGCCAGAATTCTTCCAATTAGATCAAATCGATTGCATTTAATACAACAATTTATAAGGATGGAATAAGTATACACATCAGGCTTGCATTCAGAGGCTGATTTCATGTCGTCCAGTGTAGAAAATGCCTCGTCAATTTGCCCACTTTGGCCATAGGCATTTAGAAGAGAAGTGTAAACCTCAATACTTGGTTTGAGTCCTTCGGTTTGCATGATTTCAAAGAGCAAGCTCGCTTCATCTGGTTTCCCGCATTTCGCGAGCATCATTATCAACTTCATGTATGTTTTCCATCTGGGTTCATACCAGTGTTGCTTCCTGAGAAGTCCAAATATCTGCAACCAGTAAGAGAAGTCCCAATTGTGAAAAGGAAGCCAGTACTTTCTACACACACCCCAGAAAGCTTCAATGGAAAACAGAAAATGCTCACAAACCTTTAGAGCAGATTCCCAGCGATTCTCCTTAATTGCATCATCTAGAGCCTCCAAAACTGCCTTGGGCCAGAGATTGTTATACTTGTTGGAATCGGCTTTTTTCTCTATATTCTTAATAGCAGATTCCGTTCTCAGAATCCGGGACAAGTTCTTCTGGGGTTGCCGTTGCAGCCCAGTAGAGAAATTGTCCACTCTCCAATCCGTCGAATTGATGGTAAGTGACCTCTGGTGGGAATCCACATTTGGTTCTAAGAGGACTTTCGTCGAGTAACTGGTTCGTGGTATGGCAATATGAGCAGAATAGCTTAAGTTAGCCGAGGTAAGGGTGTGTGGCTGCATTCCGCCGTGTGGGATGGTAAGAGCCCGTGTTATGGTGGTGGATATTGTTCGCTTCGTCTTAGATATTTCTATCGAGGTCTAGTGGGACATGGACAAATAATTAGGAAGGACATCTGACCAGCAAGTAAGGTTTATACACCATTTGAATGGTCAAAAGGTTCATATTATGTATCTTAAATTCGACCAGATTTTGAGTTGAATTTAACTCATCGTATAAGTCTAAATCACAAAACTTCGACCTGGATGGGGTAATCGATTTTTTTCTTATATATATTTTTTAAAATATTATTTCTGTAATTTGAATGTTTAATCTTTTAATTAAAAATATTAATGAGTCAGGATTTGGCCCAGCCCAATCCGGGACTATAGTGGCCCGTGACTTTGCAGGTCGAAATGAGTTAGCTCAAGGCCCGACCTAATCACGGGCTGACTAGACTATAACTCAGACTATGGCCCGATGGGCTACGGCCCGCCAAAGAGTCATTTGTTTTTTCAAAAAAAACTTTTAAAATCATATCGTTTTCGAAACAATGAAAGTGTCATGGGTCAGCTCGTGATCCGCCTAATCTTGGCCCGCAGTCATCTCTATTTTTAATAACCAAAGTCTTTTGAAAAAAGTTTGAAGTTAGTTGGAATTATTTTATTGTTACATTTTAAAAAACATTAAATGTAATTATTTATAATCCAAATATAGAAAAATAGATTAATTAGTTTTAATTTTTATTCAATTAAATTTAAAATTAATAAATCAAATTTAATTTAATTTAAACTCAAATGAGATTAAACTCGACTTCTACAAATTTATTTGGCTTGATTGATCACAATAAATTAATAGGGCACTCCCAATTAGGAAAGGCAAGAGATACAAATGAACAATGTAGCAACTTATAACAGACAGCAGAACGGACATACAAAGCTTGGATGAGCATCAACATAGTAGTAGTAGACCAATTCTTGGATCAATCTGCAGTTCTCCATCCAATAATTTGTCGTCGACTTCTTAAAGAGGTTTTCGAACCAAGAAGAAAAACATTGTTGTGAATATCCCCTTCCTGAATACACAATTTGTCTCTTAGAACGATGACAAAATTATTATCACCGTTATCATCACCATCATCATCATAACTTAACTAATTAATTTTGAATTAAATTAGGTTGAATTGAGTTAAGACTGGTCGGGTTGAATTTGACAAAACTATTTCCAGCGTATTTCCTGGAAGTGTCCTTTTAATTCTTTAGTCAATCATTTACCAACCTTCCATGTTAACTCTCATAAACTTTACTTACTAATTTCCTAGTAAAGAGTGTTTATGCATTATTTATGAAATTGAAAACTCACTTTCCGCCCGCAACCACAGCGTCTCCACCCGTTTCAAGAACTTTATGAACTTCTCCACTTCCCTTTGCAGCAAGTCCCAAGAATTCCAGCAACGATACCTGCAAAAATATGAAAACAAGCAAGCTCAAACAATGTTGCTTCCAAGCTACCAGGAAAACAAAATAAATGTCAAAGTACAGGAAAAATATGAAATGTTTTTACCAAGTTCTGAGTGAACAATCTGCCTAGACTCGATGTGTGGATGGTACTTAGTGAGAAGTTGTCTTTATCCAGAACATGAAACCAAGGAATTTGAGCTCCTACTGCAGCATCTTTGGACCATATGATCTTCTCGTCACACAACAAAAACAAACCATCAGTTCATGTCAGTTTCTTTTGGATAAAACTTCTTGTCTAGCCTGAAAATTGACAAAACAGAAAAGAAATGTTCAGGGTACCTCGAAACCAGCTTTTTCTAGAGCCTCAAGGCAATTTGCAGTTGTTCTAATGTCTGTGAGGCCATTTCCAATTTCTATCTCTGCCTGATAAAGAAATGTTAATGACATTTATTCGCAACACATTACACTTAAAAGCCAGAACTCTCAAGGAATTCATAAATCTGACCTTAAGTTTTTGGTGCTCAGAATTGTTTGGAT
>JANZXP010000004.1:304103-316522 GCA_027576715.1 Erythroxylum flavicans
CATATATGAATGCATGCATATGTCACTATACACTTATACACTCCTATTCATGGCAATTGGTGAGGGGATGTTACAAAACCAAAATAAGAAGCATACCTTCTTTGCATGCCATGCTTGATAATTGACACACTGCTTCTTTACATGACCTTCAACTTCATAGAAGTAACAGTCATTTGGATTTTCTTTCTTTTGTTGTTTCTTTTGTGTTGCCGGAATTGCAACTTCCTTAGTTTTCTTTCTTTTGTTCCTTTTGTCTTTTGATGTTGTGGCTAAGTGAGCACTTTCTACCTTATCATGCTTTACCCTGTCCTCTTTTTGGACACAGTGTGAGATGAGTTCGTTAAGAGACCATGTCTCCTTTTGACAGTTACAGCTCTCCTTGAATTGACTTGTACTGGCCAGAAGAGATATCAAAACCAGATGTCCTAGAAAGTCTCCGGATAATTCTAACTTGAGTGCTTTTAATTTTGAAGCAATGTGAGACATTTCCATAATGTACTCTCTTATGTTTCTTTTTTCTACATACCTCATTGCGATAAGCTTTGCCAAAAGCGTACTTATTTTAGCCTTTTCATTTTTGGCAATTGTTTTCTCAAAATCCTCAAGGAAATGCTTAGCTGTAGTAATATGATCGAACATAGTGTCTCAAAAGTTTTTGGAATGGAACGTTTCATGATCATCAAGCTCATACGATTAAACCTTTCCCACTTTTCCATCTCCTTCTTTTGATCAGAGGTACTCTCGCTAGTAAATGGATCAAGTTAATCGACTTGTAAAGCAAGATCTAAGTTCATGACTCCGAGAACAATCAAAACGTTCTCCTTTTACGACTTAAAATTGATGTCATTAAACATAGAAATTGAATTAATACTAGCTGAGATATTTGCAACACAATCGAGAACTAAACAGAAAACAAAACAAACAAAATCTAGTTACTCACACATACAACACTATCATATGCCAAATTAATTATATATAGATAATGGTAGGGCCCCATCACAAGATTTCTAGCACAACATTAATATTTAGTCTCTGGACATAAATACTAACTTGTAAATGGTAACTTGGTGTAATGATCAAACATTGACAATAAGACATGCCAAACAATAAACCTTTGCTTGGACCGATTTAATGCTCATATGTTATATCAAATAATTGTCACACATTTACCACCACAAATGTACATGCAATTCTAGCCAAATATTAACTTTCCTTTGGGCCAATCAATATTCGCATGAATAACATATACACAAAACCTTTCAACATTTTAAGTTAAATTAATTTTCACAAAAGAGGTTGCTTTGGAAACATGTTGCTTCAATTAATTTAATTTCAAATGCTATATATTTCTTTAAATTACCAAAATCTGAAATTAAAATACTCAAATTTTGCATATGTTGTATGAAAGCGTCATAGCTCCAATTTCTTAATGCTATGATACTAACAATAATTGAATATATATCTTCCATAAAAATACAATAAACTAAAAACACGTATAGTTGATTTTTTTAGCTAAAACCGCATATACCAAAACATTATGTATGAATTGAATATCAAATTTGTAGAAATAACCGAATCTACTAATTGACCAAATATCTCATTTGTTCCTCAAATCAGCTTTAAAATATTTGGTTCCAAAATGCTAAAGCTTTAGGGTTGTTTATCTGATGGTTAAAGAATAAAACCAAATCAAGGTGATTCTCCTCTTTATCCAAAGGTCAAAGTTTTGTTAAAACGAAAAATTCATGGCTTTTATTAAGTCTTACTTCTCTAATAAAGATTAACACTGCCAGGGGTCAGGTTTTAAACATCACAACCGATGCAAGAAAGTCTCATTGGTAAATCTATGCTTTGTAGATGATCTTTTCCTATTCTCTAAGGCTGATGAGGCTTCTCTCAAAATCCTTGTTAATTCTTTGAACCTATTCAGCTCCATGCTTGGTCTTACTGTTAACTATAACAAAAGTCATTTTGTTCTTTCTAAAAGTGCAGATCACTTGGAAGGTTTAGTTTCTTCTTTATCTGGTATTCTAAGGAATCAAACTACTCTATGCTAACTAGGTCTGTTGATTACTTCCAGAAGGATCTAGTTTAGGAAGTGTTACCCCCTCATTGAAAAAATTCAGAAGAGATTGTCCTCTTGAATCAACTGTGCTCTATCTTTTAGGGGAAGGTGACAATTGGTCAACTTTGTACTTAACTCTATGCACACCTATTGGTCCTCAAATATGGTGCTGCACGGGGGGTTATCAAATCTATAGAAAAGTTTACGAGGAACTTTCTATAGGGAGGAGGTGCCTTGAATAAGGGGTATGCTAAGGTTAAATGGGTCGATGTTTGTAGATCTAAAAGGGAAGGAGGACCTGGAATTATTTCTATAAAACTAGCTAATAAAGCTCTCTTGATGAAGAAATTTTGGTCTGTACTGCAAGGAGACAATACATTATGGGTTAAATGGCTTCATACCTATGTCCTTAAAGGCAAAGCATATGATCTATTAATCCTAAGTCCTATCACTCTTGGTTTCTTTCTCAGTCACTGAAGATAAAGGAGCATCTAAGTTTTAAAATGTTATGCATGGTAGGGGATGGAGAGAAGGCTAGTTTTTTGTTTGATAATTGGTTAGGAAATGGTCTCTTAATCTCTAATCAGTTTGCTGTCTAGCTCCTAAGTGTTCTGCCTTTAAATGCAAAAGTCAAGGATTTTATCAGGGAGGGTCATTGGGAGGAATTCCCGACAGCAATTCAACATCTACAACCTACCTACCCTCCTAACCTGTTAATTCCTTACCAATATATTTGGAAAAACCATCCACAAGGTATTTTTACAACAAAAAACCGCAGGGAATGGCTGTTTCAGAGAAACAACAAGGTGGAATGGTATGAAGTTATATGACATAAAGAGCTAACGCTGAGCCACTCATTTATCCGATGGCTTTTTGTACTGAACAAACTTAGCACTATAGATAGACTCTCTTTTCTAGATTCTAGAGCGGATTGCTTCCAATGTAATTCAGGACATAAAAGTAGGGATCATCTCTTTTTCGAGTGTCCCTTCTTAGAAGACATTTGGTATTGGATAAGATGCAAATGTATATGGCCCCTAAGCTCATCTCATTTCACAGAGATCATGCAATGGTTCAACAGATAAAAGCTAGCTTCTCAACCTAATTCTCTTATCAAGCTAATTTCCTTTGCGACGTGCATTAAAGAAGTATGGGCAGAAAGAAACATGCGAAGTTTTCAAACATCCAGTAAAACACCACATCAGAGAGTGCATCTTTGATAAAGTTAGAGAATATATTATTTCCTCTAACTCTTTCAAGGAATGCTCATCCCAGTTAGCAAATGAATGGAGATTATAGAGAAACATGCATAGAAAAGTGATAGCAAATGGTCATTCAGTTCGAAACAGACATCTTTTACTAAAGGTACGGGGAGAAGGGGTCTAGAAAAAGGGTAAGTGTTACTTCCCCGTTGGAAATAAAGGGGCTTCTTGGGAAAGCTTTTTCCAAGTCGGGTTTGGCTTGCGCTATCCTCCAGACCCTGATTTAGGCAGATAGTTAAATGTTGTGTAAACCTTACTTATAAAGGAAGGATTCATACACAATCATCTTACTTGGGTAGTGGATCATCCCCTCTGACCTTCATCGTAAACTCATTATGCAATGTCTGGTGAGATGGAAACAAAATTTTATGCCCTAACTTCGAAATGACTTCGTAATCTAGCAGTAGAGTTGGTTACCTACGATTGAAAGCTCCTTGACGCAGAGCTATGGGTAGAAGTCCTTCGGATAGACAAATTGAGAGCCTCACATCTCCTCGCCTACCCTCTCTAATCGAGAAGTTTCTAATAGTTATCGAGAAAGGGGTAGATCGTTATACCCTAATTCCTAAACGAACATGTTTGAGTTTTTGGCTTGTACGTCATTGTTTGGTCCTCTCAACTTAGTGTTATAAGTCTCGTGTGTAATCTTCCCACCGTAAACTTTCCCAATTTTTTAATGAATTTCTTTTAATTTCTTAAAAAAACAGATGACAGCCCATTGTTGGATAAAGCCTAAAAGTTTGTCATGAAAATCAAAAGCAAATTAATGTGCTTTTATTAGGAAACATATGATAGACCATTGTTGGATAAAGCCTAAAAGCTTTTCATGAAAATCAAAAGTAAATCAACGTTATTAAAACAACCATTGATAAAGATTAAAGAATTTTGAAAACCAGCTTACCGTCATCTGTTTAAGTGGTTCCCCTTTTTTTTAAATATCATAAAAGATAATAATAATACCTGATCTTTAACCAAATCCATATAACTGGTCAAATCCATATATAGAAACAATTTCAAGATTACGGAAGACAAAAATCAACCATTCTTGATGATCCAATTATGAATAAGACTCTGATATCAGTTATTGAGTTTTAATCTTCTTAAAGTCAAGATCCGTTCATATCAAATAATCAAGAATTAAATAAAAGCGCAAGTATATCTGAATTCATTGTGAAATCTATACTGGAATCTTGTGGTTTGTGTTCTAAATTAGAATGTAGCCTTTTTGCAGAGTTTTTTCCTAATTGTCTGTTTTTTCTTTGATGATGGGATGTTAGAAAAAATTATGCGTACGTTTAATTTAGGGACCATAACTACTTTTATTAAGGTAAAATCCTAATATAATTTCTAGTTTGGTTCATCATAAAATTAGAAATTATAAATCTGGTACACTTAAAATAGATGCATAAAGCCTAAAATATCATAACCATATTATACCACTTTAATTAATTGGGTTCAACTTTATATAATAGCCTTTATACACGATTATAGACATATAAGCCCACATGTTTAATTAAAAATCCTTACAATTTTGTGTTGAAAGTGATTTAGCTAAAAAAAATACGATTTTTAAATTGGTATCTGCATCTCATGATTAGGGCTGACAAGGTTGTTTTGTTCGGTTTGATCCGACCTATTTTGACCCGAAGTCAACAAATTGAACTTAAGTTGATAAGATTTCAGATAGAGATTAATTTTTTTATTTTGAGTTTTGAAACCAATATCGGTCAGTCCCAAAGCTCGAAAAATTTCAAGGAAATACTGTAATTTTTATTTTAAAATGAGAATATACTTAATTGAGTCCTTCAAAGTTTTTAAGTTTGATCGGGCTTAGGTTCAAGTAGAGAGCCTCAAACCCAATAAAGTTTTAGGTCGTTGGTCCTTAACCATAAAATTTCATATAAATGTGACTCTTTGTCACCACATTTATTTAATATATGTTTAAAACTAATTATAAATTATAAAATATGATAAAAGCAAAATTTTGACATAAGTAGCTCCACTTAATTAATTCAATTAAGGTTATTTTTTCATATATAATTATCACTTAGACACAATCATTAATATTAACTATAATTACGGTCCAAGTATATTTGTTAAAATAATCGTAATTTATAATTTAAAATTCACTGGTTTTTATTTGAAATGTTTTATTATAATCTGAAATCGTTTCAAAAGTAAAAATCTTACAGAGTACGGACGGCTTAGGCTTTTGTTGATAACCAACCATTTTCTATAACATGTGAAGGCACGTGTCAAAGGTTTGACTTAGCTCAGTTTTGGAACACTGCTGCCGATTTTAACGGTCTATATCTAAAGAGCGTTGTCTTTTCACTGATTATCAGGGTCCTCTGTTTTGTCTCTGTTTCTACAAATGGCTCTGCTTGCTTCCATCTCCGCTTCTTCACTATCCACCCCATGGTCGAATCCCCGCCGCTCGATGGTCAGCCGGAGATACTTTTGCCCTTTAGCCACTTTAAGCCCATCATCTTCATCGTCGCCGGAGTCGGTTCCATCACAACCCGTTATTTCCTCGACGCCGTTTCTGGAGCCCTCAGGACACCATGAGTCCAGCTTTAACCAAGCTTTTTCCAGCCCCAACGGGAATCATCCAGTTATCAGATTGTTTCGGTCCACTGAGTCTAAAATTGAGAGGGTAGGTTCAGATCTTTTGTTCGTAGCTCTCTTAAAAAGTACGGTGATTTGATTTGACCCCAGTTGTGAGTTTTTGATAGGATAAAATATGCACTCTGTTTTTGTCTGTGAATTGTTAGAACAGACCATCTTTGACTTCCGTTTCTTGGCACTTCTGGCTGTTGGAGGTTCACTTGCTGGTTCACTTTTGTGCTTTCTCAATGTAAGTCTCGACTAAATCGATGTATGAAATAGAACCATAGCGTCTTTATAGTTGAAGTAGATGATTCACTCAGTTCTGCTAATATCAAACAGGGGATTGTAATTCTGATTTTCCCATCCTTGTAGGGTTGTGTTTATATCATTGATGCGTACAGAGTTTATTGGACAAGTTGTGTCAAAGGAGTTCACACAGGACAGATGGTTCTACGCTTAGTCGAAGCTATTGGTGATGTTCTCTTTCAATCTATCTTTCTTTTTGCCATTTTTGCAAGAATTGTTTAAACCTTTCCATGCCTACCTGCAAAGTTTTCTTCCTCCATATTCTTAATCTGTCTAGTGTAACATGCTTGCAAGATACAAGTGTTAATTATTATGAGAATAGTAATTCTTTTTGGAGTGAATCATCATATTAGTTTAAGAAATCTTCATTGCTCAAAAGGATATTTTAGCCATACTATTTCTGTCGTACTGTTAATTATTACGAGAATAGTGATTCTTTGTGTAGTGAATCATCATATTAGTTTAAGAAATCTTCAATGCTCAAAAGGATATTTTAGCCATACTATTTCTATTGTATGTGTTTAACTCGGAAGAGTATTTCATATTTACTAAACATAAAAATATTAAAGGGTTTATAAGTAATAAGGGTTAATTATTTAAATAATTAGTTATACTCATTTTGGCAATAATTGATCCAAGCCTAATTTTTATTAATGAGCTCTACACTTTATTCATATTTAAAAATTATAACATAGTATCAGAGCAGGTTTGGTCCGGATTATTAATTTCCTGATTCTCCGTTTAGATATCCAGTCTTAGTGCCCGGTTCGGTTCTTACTACGTTTATTTCAAGTGACAACTGGATATTCAGTTTCAGTTACACTTGAGGAGAGTGTTAGAGTATCACATATTGACTAAACATAAAAATATTAAAGGATTTATAAGTAGTAAGGTCAATTATTCAAATTACTAATTTTAGTCATTTTGGTAATGGTTGACCCAAGCCTAATTCTTATTAATGGGCTCTACACTCTACCCATATTAAAAAATTCTAATATAACTATCTAAAACTAATTAGGTCCATTTATTTTTTATTAAATAAAATCTTCTTATATTTATAGTAGTTATTGTTATTGTTATTGTTATTATTATTATTATTATTATTATTATTAACTATTAAATAATAACTAATGATACTTTTTCTTACTAAGTACATTCACTGCAGATGTTTACCTTGCTGGAACCGTAATGCTGATATTTGGCATGGGTTTGTACGGATTATTTATCAGCAATGTCCCTCCTGATACATCTCCAACTATTGATCGTGCACTTAAAGGCTCTTCCTTGTTCGGAATGTTTGCTTTAAAGGTAAACTTAACCTCAAACTTGATGTACTTAAACTAATTCCATATACATATAGTTAGTATTAATTAAAGTAATATCAAATTAAATATTACTTAAAATTTAAGATTTTTTAATTTAATATTAAAATTTTCAACTCATTTTTTAAAACTTATATCAATTAAATTAAAAAATTATTTTTATTAATGTGATGTATTTATCAAATATTATGTAAATATCCATTTATTAATTAGTAAAAACAACGTTTTAATTTGATTTATACAAATTTTGAAAAATTAATCATGAAATTAAAATTTTTAATAAATATTATTTTTAAAATACTCAACACTAAATTTATTCTTTGTTCATTAAACGAGTGAAATAAAAATAAATTAATATCAATAAAATAATTTTTTAAATTCAATTCATATAAATTTCAAAAATATTTATTAAAATTCAAATTTTGATACTAAATTAAAAAAGTAAAGAAAATTAAATCTTTTATGTATTGAAAATGGAAATTATTAACAGGAGAGACCAAAGTGGATGAAGATAAGCTCTCTTGACGAACTGAAGACGAAAGTGGGACACGTCATCGTCATGATTCTTTTAGTGAAAATGTTTGAGAGGAGCAAGATGGTGACGATAGCTACTGGAGTGGATCTACTCAGCTATTCTATATGTATATTCTTATCATCTGCTTCTTTATACATTCTTCACAATCTGCATAAGTCAGAATGAACTGAGGGTTCCGATTATTCCAACTGTGATGTATATATACTTTGAAGCGGTGAAATGAATTCTCTGATTGGTGATTAATTAGTTAGACTTATTTATGATTTATATTTATTTAAAATTTCTAAAAATAGATACACAGGAATTGGATTAGAAAGTTACGTGTGCGTTTGCCGGGAGTCGAACCCGGGTCTATTGCTTGGAAGGCAATTATCCTAACCGTTGGACTACAAACGCCTTGCGAGAACACCCAGCAATACGTGCTTGAAACCATTGCCTCATTTTCCATGATTTCATTCACAATTCATACTTTTGTGAATCGATGAATTACAAACTTTCCTAGATATGTGTATCTTTGTTAAAAAATATTCAGACAATTCAAGATTCTAATAAAACATATGCTTTAAGACTGTCCATGCTTGTTTTTCTTAGCTTCAACAGTGCATTCAAAGTAATCTGTCTAACTCTCTCCCTTGATAACTCCATCAATCTTCCCGTTTCTTCGCAGGATAGTGGTGTATGCCCATTCAATCCGAATCTCAATCTCAGTACACGTTCTTCCCTTTCATCAAGTGTCTGAAGCAGCTTCTCTAACTCTAGCTTCATTAGTTGTTTCTTCACCATCTTCTCTGGATTTGTCTCATCAGGCCCTGGTATGATCTCCTGCAAGAACAGATTTACAATGAACTCAACAACCTAAAATTGAAGAAACCAACCAAATGTATATAGTTCTCATGAAGAAGGCATGAAAATGGTAAATAGAATAAGTCCCAGATGGATTTTGGACTTCCATTACATAGTTGAAGACTTACCTTCTCAAAGTCTGAACTTGAGGTAAGTAAAAGTGAAGGAGTCACAAGTTGAATATGAAATTACCTGAAGTGTCATGCAACCTTGATCAGTCAGTGATCGATCCAGTGAAAGTGGGTATCTGCTCCTCTCAAAACCAAGCCTAACAGTTGAAACTTGTAGGTTGAGTACTTCTGCTATCTCATCATAGGAAGGCACTCGGTTTAATCTGCTTCTCAAGGCATTTTTAGCTTCTGTAATTTTTGCCACCAACTCCCATGTGCTTCCCTACATAAGATGAGCTAAGCATGCATTCACTCATTATCAGCACAACAGCCAAAACTCACTCAGGCTTCATTAAAGCTAAAAAAAAACTCGGGAATGAAAAATTGTATGATGTTCATAAAAAATACTTCATTCGGTCAAACTCCATCCATTCATATCGCTTAACTATCCATAGAACCCGCAATCGTTACTCTTCGTAGTGCAGAATAACCCGCAAAAACGTGCTATGTTTGAGCTTGAACAATTATCTTTGCATGATCTTACCGGTAATCTAACAATTCTGCCTTTATTCGTCACAGCTGTAATGATAGCTTCTTTGATCCACCAGTAAGAGTATGTTGATAGCTTACATCCTCTCTTTGGATCAAATCTCTCAGCCCCTCTAAGAAGTCCAATGGTCCCTTCCTGTAAAGTTGGAACTTTTGTTTCATGTCACATCACTGGAGCAAGTAACCAAAGCAAACAATGTACAAGAACCTGAATGAGGTCCTCGAAGCTCAATCCTTTGCCTCGATAAGCAGTGGCAATGGACACAACCAGTTTCCGATAGTTACGAGTAATTCCTTCTGATGATTCTCTTCCTTTACACAGTATTTTATCTACACGACTCTTGTTCGTCATTAGAGCTTTCGCCAATTGATCTGATGTGGGCTCGGCCTCTTGAGCATCCACAATCTTCTTCCTCACAACTTCTAATCTCGCTTGATCCTGTTAAAAGTTACAGTAATTTCATAAACTCAGTGTTTCAGTACAACCCAAGACACAGACTATCCGAGAAGCCTACCTGAAGGCACAAGCAAAAATCAGCCTCCTGCGCTCGGCTCAAATACCCACTCTTCAAAGGCTCATAAACAACATGTCTGTTTTCTACTTCTAGACACTGAGACCCTTTTCTTCTTTTCCTTATCTTTTTCCTCCTAAACTTCAAACCACAACTTCCACTTCCCATTCCCATTTTCGATGATAACTCCACCGCCTCTCTCGCAGCCCCGACCGCCGCTGTTGCCAGCGCCACCGCCTCGGCTGCGGCGGCTAGAATGAGTGATTCGTCGGATGTAGCCAACTTAAGATGGCGGGAAGTTCTGACGCTGGGGGAAATGGGTGGGGCTGAGGATGATGAGTGGATTGAACGTGATGATAGTACTGTTGCGGAGATGATGGCCATTGAACTGTGCAAGTATCTCTTCGGAAAAGCTATGGATTGGACACAAGAGAGGGTCGAAACCTCTTATTGTCGGGGCCCATCAAGATTTGTTCTTTTGGATGTGAGATATTTTTGAACTCCACCCAATCAACATTCAAAAGCCGAACTGATCTGAACACCACAAGCCAGAATTAGGCTAATCTGGAGTCGGGTTTGAAGTTTTGAACTCAAACGCAAGCTACTTAAGTCTAGCCCAGTTTAAATCGTTATAAGTAAAAACAACTGTAGCTTTTTATTTTAATTTTAAGAATTAAAAGATTTTTTAGGTCAAATCAAGCTAGATTAGGCTTATGATCGGAATCGTGTTAGGACTCTGAATTAGAATATTTGGATCTGTTCAGATCACTCAATTCTCGTCCAATTTATTGGTAATTCTAATTTGATTTTGAGTTTAATTTATGAGCTGTTTCATTCTATTTTTATTTTTTTTAAAAAAAATTAGTTTTTATTTTTAATTTTTTGTTTATATTTTTTAAATAAAAACAAAAATATGTTTAGTTGTTAAAATTAGTGTAGTTATATTTTTATCACTGATAACAGTTACATTTTAGATAAAACTTAAAGATAGGTTTTTTTAATTAAATAAATTTATTTAATCTCTTATATAATATTTATTAGCAAATTATTAATAAAATTATGTGATTTTAATAAAATAAATAATTTATAAATTAAAATTTTATTTATAAATTATTATTTATTTGAAATATATTTAAATTATTAAATCAAAATTTATTTGAATATTTATATATTTTAAATTTAATTATAAAATAAAATTAAATTAAATTATTCATAATATTATTGATAATTAATTTTAATTTATTAAATATATAAATCTAATGTTGAATTAAATTATTCATAATTTTTATTAAAAATTAAATAATATATATCTAAAAGATAGTAAATCAGGTTATAAAAAAACAAAAACAAGAAACAAAAGAATACTTTTTTATGGTTTTTCATTTTTTTTGAAAATTGGAAGAAACCAAAATTAAAAACATAAATTAAAATTTCAAACAAACAAATTTTTTATTGAATTTAAAAACAAAAATAAAAAATCAAAAATAAAAATAAAAATAAAAATAAAAATGGAAACAAACACTTTCTTAATTTTTTTTAAAGCAAAACTAATTTCAATTTAATTTATGATAAAAACATTGATTTAGTTCAAAAATAGAAGTTTGATAAAAATTAAATTAAATAAATTTTAATTTAAAAAGTAGCCATAATTTGAATTTCCCCCAAAAAATAAAAATTTAAAATTTACTGAACTCAAATTAAATTTATTAATTTAAAATTACCGACATGACGTTAGGCATAAGATAAACGACTAATAAGTTGCGGGCCATCTCTGCTTTTCGATGGATGAGGCGAAGTCCAGAACATTCCGGTAAATTCAAGCTCCCTCTACACACCTCGAAGCCCAACCAGAAGGGCCGAGAATGCACCGGATCATCTTCTCTACTCCACTCCACTATAAATATATGATCCATCCTTTGTGAACTTAGGGTGTGTTTGGTTCAGCTTTTAGCAGGTAGAAAAGTACTTTTTCCTACCGCAAAAGCTATTTTAAGGAAAAAATGAGTGTTTGGCTGTAAGCTTTAAAAGCGCTTTTGAAGTAGAAATAGCTTTTTTAAAAGCTGAAATACAGCTTTTTCAAAAGCTAAAATTTTGAGCTTTTCAAAAAAGCACTTTTTCAGGTAGATTTTTTATATCAATTAATGAGCCTATTTTTTTAGTCTCTTTTACCCTTATGCTTTACACATAATTTCCACAATATCCACAAACACATCTTCACGTTTATTTTTAGATTTATATAATATTATTTGAATTTTTTATATATTTTAATATTTATTTTTGAAATTAATTTTACTTATGTTATAAT
>JANZXP010000004.1:354749-365428 GCA_027576715.1 Erythroxylum flavicans
CTATATTTTTTAGTAGTTTCAACTCTCACTTTGTCGTTGGAAGTGACATGTCTGCAATTAATCCAACTAAGAAGTATACCCAGGTAGTTAGAGGATCATCAACAGAAAATTTTTTCCCTTTTTCCTCCTTTTTGGTGCCGCGAATTCAAGACTTCCTATAAATAAGAGCCTTAAGTGAATAGTTGAAACCAATTAGGCAACTCCTACTTGTCTAAATTATTATTATTTAAATTAAAATATTAAAATAACATCGTTTTGTTAATCCTAAACTTGAGAAATTCCAAAATTTGAAATTTTCAAAAAAGAGCCTGAGTCCCAACTTGAAACCTGATCAACCCATGTTTAGCCGATTGACCTCAGGTTCGAGTCTGTTGTCACCTCTATCAATAACAAACTTGTATTAAAGAAAAAATGCAAAAAAATTCTATTTTGGCATCTATTAAACAAAAAAAATGTAAATACGCTTAAAGAAACTTATGAACAAAATTATGAAACTTTTAATTAATTTGTATGAAAATTTTATGTTCTTATATTATTGAAATTTTTTTGCATTTTTCTTATTATTTTTAATTGGAATTAAGTTTGATTTTTTAATATTAATTTTATAAAAACTTATAATTAATAATTTTTATTCAAAAAATCACAAACATGAATCCGACCGTTACAACTTGCAATACTTCATTTCAGGAAATCTTAGAAGCGTGGAAGCAAACACCTCGAGCCGAGTCTACTCTAACAAACTAAATCATATTTAATTATATAACTTTTTAAATGTTCAAATTATATTTAATCCTATTTGTGGCTAAATTTTTTAAAATCATAAAATTCTAATATTTACTTGTAAAATCTTGCTTTTAAAATTCAAAGTCATTTTGAATATTCAATATTTGACCCTTGATTAGATGACCTGTGAGTCAGCCTGTGATTCAGTCCGCCTACAAGTTGATCAACTCGATTCATCCTTATTTTTTTAAAAAAAATTTACAAAACGATATCGTTTTTGTTATTTTGGTCGGGTCACAGACCGAACCATTTTAATCTATGAACCGCCCGTGACTTAATCAACTCAGGCTAAAATTGAGTTGCAAGTATAAACCGGGCCAAAATTGACACTTTTAGCAATAACTTCATTTATTCCCGTAAAGGGAAAGGAAAAAAAAAGTCAATGTATGCAGCAACATGTCATTTTTCTAATACACATTTAATAAATCATTAAATATAAAATGAAATAAAATTCAAATCTAAATTAATACGATAAATTTAAATTAATTATAACTAGAGCTAAATTTAAGTTTAGGTAATTAATTTAATTTAATATTTCTCTTTGAAAAAAATAATTTAATATTTCAAGTGAAGTTTAAACTATGTATGTAAGTTGCAAATTGTAGGGGATAAGATTCGGGTTTGATCTTATCCATTATAATTCCTAATCTAGACGATAGTTCTAAGTTCTTAAGATTAAAAACCCTAATCAATTCGAGTGATTTAATTATGAAAGCTTTGAATTAGTCAATTTTTTGGTTTTGTTTTTAATTTTTTTGATTTATTTTAATAACTCTTGATATTAGAATCGGTAAGTGTATTAATTAATCACTGAATTTTCTTAAATTAATTTATTTTTATAAAAAATAAACTAATTAATTTTTATTTAATAATATCCTTGGTAATAAAAGACACTCAAAATTTTTAATTTTATTTAATATTTAACCAATTTTATAAAAATTTAATATCAGTTTAATCTTTTAAACATTAATTTTTTTAGCTTATTGATTAATTTTTGATATAATTTTTAAAAATTATATTCATTAATGTGTCCAATTGGTTCCACACGGTTTTGTTGACTAGTTGACTTAAGTAATTGAATCCAGAGAGGCTAAAGTAAGGGACAACGTAGTCTACACACTATTTTAAATTTGTTTTGGAAAGTCAAAACCGTAGTTTCTTCGCAAAGAGGCGTTTCGGTTGACCGTTACCTGATGACCAGTCCAGAAGACTTGCAAAAACAGAAGACGTATATATTTACACGTCTAGGAAACAACAATCAGTGGGCAGCAGTGAGGGTTGTCTTCCTATGGACTACTTGTTGGTTGCCGCTGTATCAAAAATAATTTTAAAAAATAGTACTTGACGTAGCCAGTAAATTTTTTTTTTTATTCTGAAGAATTTTTAGATGTGCATTAAATAAAATTTTAAATTTATATAATAGTCTGTAAATTATACTAATATGATATTTTGCACTAGACAAGTCTTATATGACAGGCTCGATTAAAAGAGTGTAAATAAAAAAATTTGAACACATAACTTTTTAGTTTCATACCTCCCATTCTACTAATTCGACAATCCCTAAGAAGCTTGCTTTAGTAAATTGCTTACATGGAAAATGACTTTTTTATTAATTAAAAATAATACTGAATATTATTAGACTTTCTTCAAATTCATATTAAGCCAATTGCATAGCGTTCTAACAAAATTGCCAATACTGTAGCAGAATTGTTATAGTTGGTAATTAGCAAGGGTACAAATGTCATTTGACTAATTTTTTAAAATTATAAAAATTAAAATTAATAAAATATTTCTTCGAAAGTCGAAATAACGTATCCCATACACAAGGTTCCTTATTTATCGAGAGTCAAGATAATTCTTCAATTTTAAAATTAATAACTTTTTAGTATAATTTTAAAATATTTTATATTTTATATTCTAATTTACTAAAAAGTCGACACTAAATATTGGAACAATTGTGAATCTGGAGAGTCCACTTACATGGGAGATATCTTGAGTGAAGAACAAGATTTTTATCCCTGAGGTTTTGGGTTGAAGTGTGGTGTCAAAGCCTATGAATATCTTTCTTCATTATTTCCATCTCTTTCTAATGTGAAATTTTTACTTATACTTAGACATTCCAACAATTTCCTCCTCAAGTGTGAACTTTTACATTGGGCTTAGATTTTCTCTTAAGCGAAAGCATTTGTTTTTAACATCTTGAGTATATGACGTCACTAAGAGCCTTTTTACTCTACTGGTCTAGGCCTAACAGAAGTCTCCTTATTCTTCTTTTTAGGGAGGCAAACATAAAATATGACTACCGTCTTCATACTCATCCCTTGCCGAAACCATCGCCTCTAATACCACTTGTTGGATCTAGAGAGCCCACTTATATAAGAGATCTTTAATATGGGCCTAGCGAGGGAACATATTCATTGGCTTCGACACCATATTTCAACCTCAAACTTTAAAGTATTAGGTTTATGAAATCCTTCGCTAATTCCATCTCTTTCTAACGTGGGATTTTTATTGACATTCTAATAATAATATTTATTATTTTTGTATATTTTTTTAATTGAATGCTAAACAAGATTAGTATCAGCCCAGTACAAATTAGCTTGTAAACAAACTGCAAAAGGGCCAAAAAAAATCACTTGAGACTTGGAATTATTCATAGTGTGGCAGTCTCATTATCTTGAATAAATTATTAATATATATTATAATTCATATGTTAAGCATTTTCGGATATATCTGACGTGTGTTTAGCTTCCTCCTTGCGTCACTGGACCATTTTTCCTTATCGCTTCGTGTCAATCTGATTCTTATCGGAACACCAAATTGGACCAATTCTACAAAACGTGTCGACATATAACTTATTTTATTACAACTTTTGGGACACAAGCGTGTTGGATTGAAGCCGAAGGAACTAATACTGACAACATACTCGGCGCTTGACTGCAACTCCTGTCCCCTGTTTTGTGGTTGTCCAAATCCAATAGCAACTTTTCTTTCTTGTATAAATCCGTTTCTCTTTTGATCATCAAACTTGTACCAACAAAACCAACTTACTATATAATCTCAAGAACTCAATAACTTGTCAATACTCAAAACAATTTTCAGATGGTACTCTTGGTAGAAAAGCTTCAGAAATTGTACAACAAGCTGGAAGATCATCATTACCAAACCCAACACCAACCAGACACTTTCTCGGCGAATCTAGAGGCTTTTCGATCCGATGTTTCAGGCTTTATCAATCAGTTGTCCTTGAACTTGAGACCGGGATCGGAGATCCTGTCGTGGACAAGTGTTGAACAATGTTTTCAGCTCATACCCTCCATTAACAGAGCTTTTGCGAAGCTAGCTGTGGAGATAGATTATCCTATGAGCAAATGGTCCGGTAAGTCCGTTGAAGCGTATCTCAGCTACAGTCTAAGCTTGTTGGAATTCTCCAACTTGATCATTTCTGCACTATCTTATCTGGGTCAAGCTCGTCTTTCGCTATCTTATGCTTTGAGCCTCGTGGAGAGTTCACCTACTTCGGCAATTGAGCGTCTAAAAGCAATCAAGTTAAACAAAGTCTTGAAATTTCCACAAACCAAGGAGGTTGAGAAAGAAAAATCTTGCTGTCGCAAGGAAATAGTTATACATCAGGCTCTGACGGAAATCCACAGCATAGGATTCTGGGCATGTTGTATTGTTTTGGCAGGATTGAGTGGAGACTCTGAGACATACTTGGAGATGAGAAAATCATCTGCCAAGTTACCTAACTTTTCATTGATCAACCTGGACTCGAATGTTTCTGGAGTTATGATGGCAAAAGGGTCTGTGATAAAAGAAATCAGAGAGCTGAATGATTCAATGGCTTGTCTTGCTTCTGATTTGATCCATGGCAAGAACAACAGCAGTGAAGCAGAGAAAATGCAGAACAGATTAGAGTCGTTCGAGAGGAAATTAGATGGGTTCCGAAGGGAAGTTGATTGTGTGTTCTCTGAAGTGTTGGCTGGAAGAAATAAATCGCTTGATGGCATCCGAATTTGGAAGCAAGACAAACGATGATTTTACTACACAACTGCTCAATTTCCTCGTAAATATGTTGTACAAGAATGATGTACTTGTTTTTCTTATTGTAATTTACATGATTATCGATTTCTTTTTCAATTATCCAAAACAGCGTTCGATAACATAGTACCGTACCAACTACCAATATCGAAACCCATACACTGATACAGGCCCTTTTACGATATTCCCGACTCTGCTACATATGTTAGTAATAGTACTGTAACGCATTTACAGGGAGAGAAGAAGATATGTTTTGGTTTCTTAGTATAGGTCAGGTTAAATACAACTAAGAGCATAAGTAAAGACCAAGCTACTCGTTACTGGTAAACCTGAAACGTAGGTGATTCTTCTACAAAAAGGCAACTTATCTAACAATTGTTCATGTTTGTGCTTGGTCAAACTGATGTCGCGAGAAACTACTCAAGAGTCAACCTGAGCCTTTCATACTTGAGTTATGAGGTTTTTGTTCCATGAAGAAATGGTTCACAGAAGCTCCTGTTGGGTCTGAGTCATTGGAATGGCTTTCTCCTTCAGGTGCCTTCCTCTTGAGATGAACTTCAGTTGGCAATCTGTGTAGAGCAGAGTATACACATCAAATGAGACTAAACAGACTTTAGCATCAGAGCTCGTATCAGTTCTAGTATTGAGATGGTACAGTCTTAAAATATATTTTTAAACTTAATCTTTCGATTTTTCTTAATTTGCAATTTAAACCCGATCTTTTAGTATTTCGACCTTTACCACTAAACCGGACGGTATAACCCGAAATTCCTGCAAATTAACCCGTTATAGCAATCCGGTTCCATGTGAGACAATTCAGTATGGACTGGTATGACACAAAATTCACATTACTCACTTTAGTCTCCTGAAAACAAGCATTTTCTCTGTTATAATTTGAAGCAAATGACACCAAAACATGAGGAGGAATTCTCCAACTTACTTAAAAGTGGAAAGAAAGGCATACCCTAAATGCAAAGTAGTGTCAGAATCTCCTTTCTCCATTGAGCAATTGCAGGCTATATCAGGACTGGTTGAGATATTGTTTAGTACAGAACTCTTCCTTTCCATGGAATGGTATTCGAGATAAGAGTGAGCTGTGTGACCATTTGATTGGAAGAAACCTCGAAGCTCCTCGACCTTAATGTCATACAAGTCAAGAGATAGATTACATGATACTGATTACTCATAAAAACATATAAGAAATTGGTGTATGAATCACATAATATATAGCTTGCCTGTCTGCGCAAAGTTTCATTCTCCAGCATAGCCCGTTGTTCCTGAGAAATTAACAAAAAAGAAAAAGAAAGGGAATCAAATGCGGCAAATGTTCAATTTGTCTAATAATGCGTTCCGACTCAGATGAAGGAAATTAACGAGTCTTCTTTATCTTTCGAGTTGTTCTGCTAGATCGATCCCCCGGGACCTTTTGGATGATAAATCATGAAACAACTCAGGTTACCTGTAATCTAGATTGATCTAGTTGTTCCATGAGTAATTGCTCCTGAAAGGTTAGAGCTATGGAGTTAAAGAAATGGTTTAAAAGATAAGAGAGTTCTAAACAAGAACAATTGTATTCCACAACACCTTCTTTTCTTTGACGCATAATAACCCTTCACCTAATTGCTGTTCTAAGTTTTGCAACTCTTTCAAGTTTAACCCAGTCAAGTCCTTTCCCAAAAGCTGCCTACAAAAGCAGAAGAAGAGCAACCATAATTGAGATAGTCCTCTGGTACAAAAGTAAAGTTGAATTAACTGAACAAAGTAGAGAAAGACATACAACTGTTTCACTTGCAGCTTTGAAATTTCCTCCTTCAGAGCATCAACTTCCTTTGAATCAAGTTTCTGAAGATAAACATTAGAGCGTTACTGCTCAAATAATCATAAATTTTGTCCACAAGTAAACCAAAATGTGTTACTATAAACCAAGAAAAATGCAGAATGCCACAATTCTAAATAAAGCTATAGACAAAGAAAGGACTAAAGTTAAAATGTTCTTGAACGATTACAATTTGAGAACTGCTCCGAATCATTCCCAATACCGTAAGTGAAGTGAAAAAGAACTTAGAAAAAGAAAAGAAGGGGTTAAATACATTGAAATCTCCTATGATTTGATATTTAGTCATTTCAGTCCTTGTATTCTGAAAACGATCACTTACCCTTCTGTTATTATTTAGCTATCACACAACACGTCCATCATATTTCGTTAGCTTTCATCCATTTTTCTCCTAAATGCATGAACAGAGTAGATATTTTAAACTTGAATGATTGGTTACCTCTGCCTTATATTCGGACTTGACAGGCTCTGATGAATCTTTGCACTTGTTATATCTCAAAAGTGTTCTCTTCATTCTGCAGATAAATAAGAGGACGTAAGCATAATATCATACATCCACGAACTGGGGCAAAGTATCCTCATCTCCTTTCATTGTAACCACTAAAACCAAATGAGCAGATTCCATACATCAGCTACAATTGGTTTCTTGGATTGATCAATTTTTCTTGGTTTCCAGCAACACTCTTACTAGAAGGGCTATTCTATGATAACTTTGATCCATTAGACTTACTGACTTAAAGGATTCCATTGCCATCGAAAAAGCAAAGTTTTCTGCTCATATTAAATGACTATGCATATCATTGAATGAACTTGTTTAACAACCATTTGAAGGACTCAAAAGAGTTAAAAGAGTATTAATTGAAACTAACCGAGTGAATTGCTGGAAAAAAACAATTGCAGTTTCAACATGCAATAAAGCAAAATGATGCAACAAAAACCTGATGAGGCTATTCAAGAATCTAATCCATTCTTATGAGAGGAATCAAAGTTGATAACAGTGACTGGAAATGACAAGAAGAAGAAATGGTTTAAGTTAAAGAAAATGATAACTTCATGATAGCCGAGTTCATCCAGATATAAACATATGAATAACATGCAATCTGGCAAAAATACGTCATAGTTAGAAATATCCAAGCTTTCTCCTCTTAACTTGCAGTTTCCGACCAAACCAAGTATGCTCCAGGGACAAGGAAGAAGTACAACGAAAAAGTATGAACATTTGTCACATGCAACCAGTTAGAAATATGGAAAAGACGAGCATTTCCAGAAGAAAAAAAAAATCTTTTTGCAGAGAAAAACAGAGAAAGGAGGAAAACAAACACCTACCCAGCACTGGAAAACTCGAAGAGCTTGCCAGTGTTGGAGAAAATGATAACGGCAACCTCAGCATCACAAAGAATGGCAAGCTCTTGAGCCTTTTTGAGTAACCCAGCTCGTCTCTTTGAGAAAGTAACTTGCCTGCTATTTGCATTCTCAATTCTTCTAATCTCAATCTTGCCTCTACCCATTTTCCACCCTTACACAAAGACGCCAAAAATCAAATCAAACCCACCAGAAAAAAACTGATTATTTCAAATTTGAAGACTCAAAATTCTTCCCAAAAAAAAGAAAACGAAAGCTCTCAGCCTTTTTTCCCTTGGATATAGAGGGGAAAAAAGAAAGCAAAATCAAAATGGCCGTATTTTGGGGTTTCACTAAATAAAGAGAGGAGAAGATGAAAGGGTTGGAATGGAAATGGGACAAAAAGCAGAGAAGGGAAGCGTTTCTTTGACACAAATGGCGAGATAGCTTGACCGGAAATGGCAACTTTGCATGGGCTCTGTACTCTAATTAGACTGTCCGATGCATGATTCCTTTTGCCACATTTGGACTTGTTAGGTGCTAAGCGAGTCTATTTGTAGGTCCCACTATTTTTGTTCTTTTATTTCACAGGTTACTTACTATTCGAGGTTTTACAAAAAGTCATTGGTTTTTGAATTTTTATGTTAAGTGTATATAAGTTTCCAATTTTTTTATTTTTATTAAATTAATCTTATTTTAAAAATTTTTTCTTAAATTTTAATTTTTATTCAGTGTAATTAATTTATAATTTATACGTAGATATTGTCAACAATTTTAATAAAGTCAAAGTTTAACGTATCCGGTGCGAGAATTTAGAAAGAGTCATAACATACATAATTTTTCTTTTGTATTTTTACAGACAATCTATTTCCTTAATTTGAACTTGTAACTTTATATTAACAAGAGAGCAACTTTACAAATCACAAATTTTTTATGAACTAATTGATTTTTGTAAATTAAAATAAATTGATTAATTTTATTTAATAGTATATTTTTAGTTAAACTTTAACATTTTCAGTAGGTCAATTATATTTTAAATTATTTAATTTTATTCCATTTTTAACTAATTTTATCATTGTATAATAATAAATTGAATTTTTTAAATTTTAAATATTTTATCTTATTAATTTACTTGGGTTTTTTAAATATTAATTATTAATGTAATTACCTTCCCTTCATCAGCTTCTTTGGGATGGTACAAAATCATTATTAGCCAACTTCCAAAATAAGGAGAGTGCTTTGCTCATTTACTTTTCTCGTAAGGCACCCTTGCAGAGCAGTTATGGTCCCCAGTTAAGAGGCTAAACGCCAATTACTAGTTTTGGCGGTTATTTTATAATTTGATCCGCTTGTATTGCCAAATTTGGAGAACACCACTGGTCACAATGTCGTATATCTTCACATTCATTCCTATAACGTTCTCTCGAGGTTTTAGGTACAAGATCTGTATCATATTTCTTTTTTTTTGGTTAAGTTCGCTGAAACCTACACTTTAATATATTAATTTTTTTAAAATTTATCAATAACCTTTATATAATTATACCTTTAAAAAAATATCGTTTTTATCTCGTGTATGTGACATTATTGTTGAAATATAAGTGAAACTTTGTCTCACATGAAAAGAATATATGGCGTTGAACATGCATATAAGCCTAATGAGTTACTCTTCCTAATACTAATTGGTCTTACGATAGAACCTCATTTGAGCTTATATGTAGTTAGTTTATTTAGGGTCAATCATATAAAATTTAACATGATATCAGAGCAGGTTGTTCTGAGTTACTCGTTACTTATTGGTCACGATAGACTGTGTCACGTATTGGGCCGTAAATTTAGCCAATGCATGAGGGGGACGTGTTGAAATACAAGTAAGAATTTATCCCACATGAAAAGAATATATAGTCTTGAACATCCATATAAGCTTAATGAGTTATTCTTCCTAGTACCAATTGATTTTATGATGGAGTCTCATTTTGACTTATATGTGGTCAGTTTATTTTAGGCCCAATCATATAAAATTTAATATGTTATCAGAGCAGGTTGCTTTGGTTTATTCGTCATCATCTCGTCACGATAGACTGTATCACATATTGGGCCGTAAATTAGCCCATGCGTGAGAGGGGTATGTTAAAATATAAGTGAAAATTTGTCCCACATGGAAAGAATATATAGCCTTGAACATGTATATAAGTCTAATGAATTACTCCTCTTAATACCAATTGATTTTAGAATGGAACCTGTTTTGAGCTTATATGTGGTCAGTTTATTTAGGCCCGATCATATAAAATTTAACTATTATGTAATGTCGATGTGTAGCAAAAGTTGATGATAGGGGAAAAGTAGCTATAAAGATAAAATTATAAGGAGGTAATTGTTAATTTTTAAAAATTAGGGGGTATATTAATAATATGTTAAATTACTAAAAGTCCAACAAATTTTACCCTAGTTGTTTTTACACAAATCAGATTTAATTAATCTTTTATTTTAACTTGTTACGTGATCATTGTGTGTAAAATTTATATTTTAACCTATTAACGTGTTTATATAGCCATTCTACTGATTCTGAAGATACGAAATGATGAAACTGTTAAGTCCATTTATACAAAGCTCGATGAAAATTCCACATGTTCTTTAATTTTGCGAGAAGGTATAATTATGACTCAGCCCATATTTTTACATG
>JANZXP010000004.1:365528-380685 GCA_027576715.1 Erythroxylum flavicans
CATGTCCAAAAATAATCAAAGGGTATTTAATATGATAGTAAAATCAAAAGAGAATTTTTGGAAAAATAAGAAAAATCTAAGGGGTAGGAGCGTCTGTTGACATCGGGAGACAGGGACGATTTGTTTTGTCCTTCGATTTTCGAAGGGACAAAATTTGTTGTCCCTGTCTACCGGAGACGGGGGACAGAAACTGAAGAGACAGTAACCAAACACTCAAGAGGCACAGGATTAAGTTGTTTTGTCAACTGTCCCCACTCACGGGGACAGTAACCAAACACGGCGTTATTTCACAGGTTACTTACTATTCGAGGTTTTACAAGAAGTCATTGGTTTTTGAATTTTTATGTCAAGTGTATATAAGTTTCCAATTTTTATTTTTATTAAATTAATCTTATTTTAAAAATTTTCTTAAATTTTAATTTTTATTCAGTATAATTAATTTGTAATTCATAAACGGATATTGTCAACAAATTTTAATAAATTCAAAGTCTAACGTATCCGGTGTGAAAATTTAGAAAGAGTTATAATATACGTAACCTTCCCTTTGTATGTTTACATACAATCTGTTTCCTTTACTTGATCCTCTAACTTTATATTAGCGAGAGAGCAACTTTACAAATTACAAATTTTTTATAAATTAATTGATTTTTATAAATTAAAATAAATCAATTAATTTTATTTAATAATATATTTTTAGTTAAACTTAAAAATTTTCGATGAGTCAATTATATTTTAAATTATTTAATTTTATTCAATTTTTAATCAATTTTACGATTGCATAATAATAAATTGAATTTTTTAAATCTTAAATATTTTATCTTATTAATTTACTTAGGTTTTTAAAATATTAATTATTAGAGTAATTACCTCCCCTCCATCGGCTTCTTTGGGATGGTACAAAATCATTATTAGCCAACGTCCAAAATAAGGAGAGTGCTTTGCTCATCTACTTTTCTCGTAAGGCACCCTTGCAGAGCAGTTATGGTCCCAAGTTAAGAGGCTAAACGCCAATTACTAGTTTTGGCGGTTATTTTATAATTCGATCTGCTTGTGTTGCCAAATTTGGAGAACACCACTGGTCACGATGTCGTATATCTTCACATTGATTCCTCTAACGTTCTCTCGAGGTTTTAGGTACAAGATCTGTATCATATTTCTTTTTTTTGGTTAGGTTCGCTAAAACCTATACTTTAATATATTAATTTTTAAAAAATTTATCAATAACCTTTGCATAATTATAACTTTAAAATAATATCATTTTTATCAATAATGTCACACGTGACATTATTATTAAAATATAAGTGAGACTTTATCCTACGTGGAAAGAATATATAACCTTGAGCATGCATATAAGCCTAATGAGTTACTCCTCCTAGTATTAATTAGTTTTAGGATGAAATCTCATTTGGGCTTATATATGGTCAGTTTATTTACGACTAATCATATAAAATTTAACATAATATCAGAGCAAGTTTGTAACACCCCATTACCCTAGGGTATGCACCGGGACGCCCGTAGGTCATTCCTATACATATCCTAAAATAAGAGAGCGCTACGTGCGATCACTACAGAACTCCACATGACATCACATATTTACCAAAATACCCTTCCCATAAGTGAGGGGATGTTACAAAGTTGCTCTAGGTTACTCATCACCACCTAGTTACAATAGACTGTATTACGTATTGGGCCGAAAATTAGCCCATGCTTGAGGGGGACGTGTTGAAATATAAGTAAGACTTTGTCCCACATGGAAAGAATGTATGATCTTGAGCATGCATATAATCTTAATGAGTTATTCCACCTAGTACTAATTCGTTTTAGGATGGAACCTCGTTTGAACTTATATGTGGTCAGTTTATTTATGCCTAATCATATAAAATTTAACATGACATTAGAGCAGGTTGTTCTGGGTTACTCGTCGTCATCTTGTCACGATAGACTGTATCACGTGTTGGGTCGTAAATTAACTTACGCTTGAGAGGGGTGTGTTGAAATATAAGTGGAACTTTGTCTTACATAAAAAGAATATATAGCCTTAAGCATTCATATAGGCCTAATAAGTTACTCCTCTTAGTACCAATTAATTTTATTATAGAATCTCATTTAAACTTATATGTGGTTAGTTTGTTTAGGCTTAATTATATAAAATTTAACAATTATATAACATCGTTTTGTAGCAAAAGTTGATGATAGGGGAAAAGTAGCTATGAAGATAAAATTACAAGGAGGTAATTGTTAATTTTTAAGAATTAGGGATTATATTAATAATATGTTAAATTACTGAAAGTCCAACAAATTTTACCCTAGTTGTTTTTACACAAATTAGATTTAATTAATCTTTTATTTTAACTTGTTAACGTGATCATTGTGTGTAAAATTTATATTTTAACGTATTAACGTGTTTATATAACCATTCTACTGATTCTGAAAATACGAAATGATGAAACTGTTAATTCCATTTATACAAAGCTCAATGAAAATTCCACATGTTCTTTAATTTTGCGAGAGGGTATAATTATGACTCAGCCCATATTTTTACATGATAAAGATAAATGTGATCTTTTAATATATTATTTCAAATCTAATAGAGATTTAGTCTATGTTAATTATTATTGTGAATATTTTGTACAGGATGTTAACTCATCTGTAAGCTTGATTGTAAAATATATCTCAACTTTAAATTAGATAGTGAGAATGATAATGTTTGTTATAAAAGATAAAAGGAAGAAGAAAAAACTAAAACCTTTGTGCAAGCGTTATCATCCAAGGATGATGAAGATCCAGACAATTCTACCTACCCCTTTGACCTGACACAATCCTTCTGTTGAGCTCCAACTTTGCGATTAGCCATACCAAAAAGCTTCACTACTACTTCCAATCTTCTGAAAAGACTCTCCAGAATAAGAACTTTACTGTTCCAGGCAGTGTGTAGACATCAAGGAAATGCTTTTTTTCCTTTTTTCTTTTTTCAGTTTAATTGAGATCAATTTAAATTATTTTTTAGTTTTATATTTGACCCGAGTTGAACTAAATTATAGTTTAGTCAAATTCGATTAAATCATAGTTTGATTTGATTGAAATTTTAAAAAATTCATTAAAGTGAATTTTAATTATATACTTATTTACTTTAAATTGTGATATATTAATGTATTAAATATTGAGTTAGTCCAATTTTGGATTAAATTGAACATACAATTTTAAATAAATAAAATAAAATAAAATTTTAATTTATAAATATTTTTGAGTTATTACCTAAGAAATTTAATTTAGAATATATATTATAAATAATAGTAATTTAAAAATTTAAACTTAATTAATTAAACTCTATTTGTTAAAAATAAAACTATTAATAATTTATTGATCATGTAATAGTCAGAATTTATTTTAAATACATTATTTGATGAATTATTAAAAATAAATGAAAATGATTAATTTATCAATTAAATTGGAAATTAAAAAAGAGTTCGACTAATTTTTGGTTAAAAATAGAAATACAGAGAAATAAAAAATATTTGGGCTTATAAAATGATTTGCTTGTAAAAGGGCCCAATTAAAAATCTACTAAATGGGCTTCAGTCCTTATCGTGGTGCTAAGCTCCGGTCAGTTCACAAGGATCTCATTTAAAGGACACGTCAGCTAAACATTCAAGGGATTGCAAGAAAGACCACCGCGTACAATAAATACTCACCTCCATCAAAGAACCAGGCTAGGCCCGTTAACTAAAAGTCTAAAGCTCCCCCAAAACGCAAAGCTTTAGAGCAAACGAACGCGCTCAGGAACGGAAGAAACATAGAAAAAAAGAAACAGTGCTAGTAGTGCGTTGCAAGTGTGTTTCTTCGCTACGTTTTCTCTGAACTTCTTAACAGATTAGAAATTGAAATTCATTCCCTAATATTTGATCTCTCTTTCAAATCTCCGCACCAGAATTTCGAGATCAAAACCCCAAATTCACCCAATTTAGATCTAGGAAGCGCACGACATGGCGTGTATAAAGTCGGTTAACAGATCGGCGCAAGTGGCGCTCGCGCCGGACGCGCCGTATATGGCAACCGGAACGATGGCGAATGTGGTGGATCCGTCGTTTAGCTCCTCCTCGAGTCTTGAGATCTTCAAGCTTGATTTTCAGTCCGACGATCGTGATCTGCCGTTGGTTGGCGAGTATCAAAGTGCCGAGAGATTTAACCGAATTGCTTGGAGCAGGAAAGGACCTGAGTCCGATGAGTACGGTTTCGGGTTGGTTGCCGGTGGACTTGCCGATGGGAGTATTGACATTTGGAACCCTTTGGCCTTGATCCGGTGATTAGTCATTCACTCTTAACAGTTTATTCGAATTTGGATGCAGTAAATTCACTAATTTTAGCTGAATAGGGCTGAGATTGTAAACATGTGCGTTGATAACAGTAAGGGAGGTTAAGCAAATTGGTCGACTTGCTTCTATTTTACATTGATTGAACGACGTGTTGTGTTCTTTTGATCATACGTGACATTTTACGTAAGTCCTAATAGTTTACTATTGTGCAAGCGATTTGTCCGTCTTCGTTGGTTAATTTCCGTGGAAGAACTGGGATTGCCATTTGCTGTGAATTTTTTTTCTTCTATTAGATTGCAGTTGATTTATGACATTGGGTTCATTTTAAGACTTATGATTTTGTGTTCATTCTACCTTTTCTTTCTGAATATTCCCTCAACAACATCAAGTCTACTTTTGGACCGGAATTAAGTCTTCAAAAATTACATTGACATTGTGCTCTGTTTTAGTTGTGATTGGCATGTAAGTGTAATAAAGCTGCTTAATCAGGTCATGTTTTAATTGTGATTGGAATGGAAGTGTAATAAAGCTGCTTAATCAGGTTAACTGTAGATACTCTTGCTCTTGAAATGGAAGAGTTTTAGAAATAACAGAAAACTTGATTCTACCGTCACTGTATTTCATGATATCGATTTTGTGCTCGCTTTTTCCTTAATGAAACTCTAGTAACATCTAGTACCACCTTTTTGCTAGTTCTGAGGCAAGCGAAGATGCTCGCATTGCTCATCTCTCAAACCATAAGGGGCCTGTAAGTTTTTTGTTTCTTCATGCATCAAGTGTAATATGATTTCATTTTTGTTAGATAAATGATGATTTGGAGGCATGCTTATTCCTCATCTCCCACTTTCAGGTTCATGGTCTTGAGTTCAATGCCATCACACCTAACTTACTGGCATCAGGTGCAGATGACGGTGAAATCTTAATCTGGGATTTATCTGCACCCAAAGCAGCTTCCCATTACCCACCGCTTAAGGTCTGATGCAAGCTGATTGCATGATATATTCACGTGTATGATCATCTTTAAAGGACTATGTGACCTGCATCTAGTTTTTACTGGTAAATGAAATGGCTACAGGGTGTAACGGATTTATAGAAAGATTTAAGGCAGCTAGATTTCATTCAATTAAGGCTAGAAGAGGTTCCGTGAAGATGCTCTTGTATCAGTATCTCAGTGCCATAGGAAAGTATTAGAAAATTTACATTGAGAATGTTATTCCCTAGTTGAAGAAAGGTATGCTCTTGTAGGGTGTCCTTAACGAAGAGATGGCTTTTCAAATTGGTTAAATGCTGTTACTTCCTTAATCTCTTAATTGGTGGCAGAGAGTAGTATAGAATAAACTGCATCATGATTTGGTCATCAGTTCATTTCCTACCTTTATAGATTGATTGTGAAATTGATCTCTTGATTCGTACTATTATTGATGCTGCTAGTTTGCATTGCCTTTGTTTCACCATTTTTGCTTCAAAAGGTTTCGTTAACTTGCACCTCTGGTGCTCAGATGTGTATTTTATAATATGTGAGGTTTTTTTCTGCAGGGCAGTGGTTCTGCTACTCAGCGTGAGATTACATATGTTTCTTGGAATTGCAAGGTCCAACATATATTGGCATCAACGTCACAAAATGGAATAACTGGTAAGGAAGCATAATGGATCACCTTCTGGTTTTGTGCAATTGTTTTGGTTTTCATATCAATTTTTTTTGCGGTTTTGTAGCGGTCTGGGACCTAAAAAAGCAGAAGCCTGTAATAACGTATGTTACTTGGTTTTGTCTTTTCTTTTTTCCCTTCCAAGGATCTGATAATTCTGTGTGATAGCATCATATTGTTTCTTGAAGTGAAAACTGATTGTATATCATTTAATAACAGTGTTGAAGATTCCATTAGGAGGCGGTGCTCTGTTTTGCAGTGGCACCCTGATATTGCCACTCAACTTATTATTGCCTCTGATGAAGACAGTTCTCCTGTTCTGAGGGTAATGATTTTGCACTTGATATTCTTTTCCTTTCTATATTTGATCTTTAGAAATTTATCAGATAAATTTTCCTGGCAGCTTTGGGATATGCGTAATGCAATGACTCCTGTGAAAGAGTTTGTGGGGCACACTAAAGGTATGGAGCAGTCTGGTTTTCTGCTGAAATGTTTGGGGCTGTAAAATAATATCAAGAAACAAATTTTCGTTATGCTGTGAGCTTGTTTTTTTAGGCCTATGGAGATATTGCCACCTTTTGTTTAAACTTTTCCCTAAATTGAAGAAATAACTGATCTTCATAAGCAGTTTGGCATGCATGATTGCTCTCCCCGTTAAGTCCTGCTTTCCATATAGAGTGATGTAGGGGATGCTGAAAAATAATTTGGTTCTTTTCTTAACTGATGTTTTGCATCAGGTGTAATTGCTATGTCATGGTGTCCCAATGACAGCTCCTATTTGCTTACTTGTGCCAAGGACAATCGAACTTTTTGTTGGAACACTGTAACTGGAGAGGTATGGGATCTCAGAAGTCACACTTTCAGCTTTTGAGAATTTAAATATTTAGGTTGAGCATTTTCTATGTATTTTTGAGGGTGTCCAAGTATCCATAAAGTTTTAAATTGTTGCATAGATTGTACGTGAATTGCCTGGTGGCTCCAACTGGACCTTTGATGTACACTGGTATCCAAAGATTCCGGGAGTTATATCAGCATCTTCTTATGATGGGAAGGTTGGCCTATACAACATTGAGGTATGGATTTGTTAGTCCCCGCTAGCATTTTTTTGTTAAAATGAGAGAGTTTTGCATACAAGAAAAACTGAAACATCCTGTGAATCTTACCTTTCAGGGTTGCAGTCGATATGCTACCACTGAGAATGATTTTGGTGCTGGTAATGCAGCATATTCTTGATATTCCATCAAGTTTTAACCATATATCAATAATTTGCTGCATATTGGTTCCTGTACTTTGTTCTTTCCCTTATCTCGTTATCCTTTAAATTCAGCAACATTGAGGGCACCCAAGTGGTACAAACGCCCTGGTGGAGCATCATTTGGCTTTGGGGGAAAGCTTGTGTCTTTTCATCCTAGATCATCTGCTGCAGGTGCTTCAGAGGTATGCTCCATTGGTTAGATTCCTCCAAGTTTCCTTGGTTCGAAACATTGCCATAGTTCTTAACATCCTCTTTTTCTCTTTTAGGTTTATTTGCATAGCATGGTTACGGAGGATACTTTGGTGAGTAGGACATCTGAGTTTGAAACTGCAATACAAAATGGAGAGAAGTCTTCTCTGAAGGCTTTATGTGAAAAAAAGTCTCAGGAGTCAGAGTATGTAATCTGTCTGAGAATTGGACTTTCCATTTTCTTCTGAAACCTGAATGTGAAATTTTTGGCTCCTGCCAGTAGTCTCTTCAGATATCTGCATACATGACTTTGCTTGTGCTTGTTTACTGATTTTAGCAGATCAGAGGATGATAGAGAAACATGGGGGTTTCTAAAAGTTCTATTTGAAGAAGATGGGACGGCAAGAACAAAATTGCTTTCCCACCTTGGTTTTAGTCTACCTGTTGATGAAAAAGCTATACAAAATGATCTCTCTCAGGAAATGAGTGATGTTCAGCTTGATGATACTGTAGCTAATAAAGTAGGGTACGAAACAAAAAAGGAGGTAAATGTCTTCTCTGCGGATGATGGCGAAGATTTCTTCAATAATCTCTCAAGCCCCAAAGTTGATTCACCTTTGAAAACTCCAGTTGATAACTCTGGTCTTGGAAATTCAGTTCCTAATTTGGAGGAAAGTATGCAAGACAATGGGTTGGAAGAGATTGTAGATCCTTCCTTTGATGATGTTATTCAGCGTGCTTTGGTTGTGGGAGACTATAAAGGAGCTGTTGCTCAGTGCTTATCTGCAAACAAAATAGCTGATGCTTTAGTTATTGCCCATGTTGGCGGTACTTCTTTGTGGGAGAGGACTCGTGATCATTATCTAAAGATGAGTCGTTCTCCATACTTGAAGGTATGTCCATCACTTTACTTTCATTTTTAACGCAGTTAGTCCATATTTCATTGAAATTATGCCTCGTAACAGTTGGCTAAACAATCTTCCAATTCACTTCAGGTTGTTTCTGCAATGGTGAACAATGATCTAATCAGTCTGGTAAACACCAGGCCGCTGAAATACTGGAAAGAAACCCTTGCGCTCTTGTGTACGGTAAGTATTTTATCTCTGAAAATTGTTGAAGCGATAACTTGTAAGCCTGAAATAATCAACTGCCTTCTTTATGGATTTATACATTCTTGTGTAAATTTTATCTGCCATTGTTTGACTACTGTGAGAAGATAATACATATCAAGATTCTTATTATGCAATTATATTCTTTTCTTTTGCCACTGATATGGTATTCTTTTGTTTATGATTAATAATCAGTTTGCACAAAACGAGGACTGGAGTTTTTTATGCAATTCACTTGCTTCAAAATTGATGGCTGCTGGCAACACTTTGGCAGCCACCTTATGTTATATTTGTGCGGGAAACATTGATAAGACAGTTGAAATTTGGTCAAGAAGTCTGAAGGTTGAGCTTGGAGGAAAATCATACGTTGACCTTCTCCAGGTAACATGCCCATTATATTAAAGCTTTTAACTTTATATGATTTCGCAAGAATTGGGACTCAAACAATCTTCATTTCATTAGGATCTGATGGAGAAGACTATTGTCCTTGCTCTGGCTAATGGCCAAAAACATTTCAGCGCATCTTTCTTCAAGCTTGTTGAAAAATATGCTGAAATTTTAGCCAGTCAGGGATTGTTATCAACTGCAATGGAGTACTTGAAACTTTTGGGATCTGATGAAATGTCTCCTGAGCTAATAATCTTAAGAGATCGTATTTCCCTTTCCCTGGAACCTGGTATGTCCTGTGACAGTATATGTGCTGCTTCATAATTGGTTCTTGATTTAATGCTGTTTTCCCTTTTTATCTGATCTTGTATTCATTGAATCTTCATCTCCATCTTCATTTGCATTTCTGAATCCAGTTGTTAAACATTTATGATAGGTTACTTGGGCATTTAGCCACGATTTTAATCCCTGAACAATCATATAAAATAACATTCAAGTGGGGTAATTCTTCATCAATTTCAATGGTGTGTAAACAATTATTTTCTAGATCGTTGGTTTCAGTGCTATTAAGTCAAAATCTCAAAATCTTTGTTACTTTTTGAAAGATTTAATATGGCATTTTTCTAAAATTTGTGCAATATTGCCTTCAAATGGGTAACAATTTACTGATTTATCTGCATGCAGAGAGAGAAAAAACGCCAGCCTTTGATCACTCCCAACAGCAGGGTGAATTAGTGTATGGTACTGATCAATCCAGTTATGGTGTGGTCAATCCCTCTCAACATTACTATCAGGTGGTTGCTTAATTGGATCTTGATTTTAGGGCTATTTTATGAGCTGAATTTGACTTGCTTCTGGCTCCGAATGATACTTTCCTATGTCTTATCTATAATGCCCAGGATACGGCATCGTCACAAATTCATCAAACTGTTCCTGTTAATCCATACGGTGAAAATTATCAACAACCTCTTGGTCCTTCCCATACGAGAGGATATACAGCTCCTGTGCCATATCAACCTAGCCCCCAACCATCAACATATCAGCCTTCGCCACAGCCCAATATGTTTGTTCCATCTCAGGCACCTCAGGCTCCACAGGCTCCACAGGTGCTTTTTTTATTAGGCTCCTTTTGGTGTATCTGTTATAGCTAATTTATCTCCTGCATGCTAGCTTTTACTCTGACTATATTTTCTATTTCAACACCGTGTAATGTGAGAAAGTGTGGCAGTTCCTCCATCATGTACTTGATTTTTGTTCAAGATGTCCATCAGAAAATTTTCTAAAATACTTGATCTCTGAGTTGCTAGTATTTGCTAGATTTTGGTTGTGGTGTGTTTAATTTTGAACCACTGCAGTTATTGATGAATACTAACGTGGTTCATTTGGCACTGAAGGCAAATTTTGCACCTCCTCAGCCTGCTCCTCAGCAAACTGTTAGGGCTTTTGTTCCTTCAAATGTTCCAATTCTGAGAAACGCGGAGCAATGTCAGCAGCCCACATTAGGCTCTCAGTTATATCCGGTCAGTATAGCCATTATAAAGTTGGTGTGTGGTAGTGGCTTTCTGATGAACATGCTAAAATATTCTTTATTTTTTTCAGGGATCTGCTAATCCAGGTTTTCAACCTGCGCAGCCTCCTGTGCAAGGACCCGTTTCAGTTCAAACAGGCCCAATTCCTAGCCAGAAAATGCCGCAGGTTGTAGCACCATCCCCAGCATCTATGGGATTCAGACCCATGACAAATTCAGGTGTTGTTCAAAGACCTGGGATCAGTTCAATGCAACCACCTACCCCTACTCAGTCGCCATCTGTACAGCCAGCTGTTACACATGCTGCTTCTCCCCCAACAGTGCAGACGGTTGATACATCAAATGTATCCGGTATTTACTAATTCCTTGTCTAAATTCAGTTTTCCACTTGAATAACATGTCCAATTTTGTGTTGATGCTACTGCTTTTCTTAGGAAAAGGTTTCTAGGTTTCTCTTCAAACTTAATTCCAAAACTTGTCTTAATTGATCAAACATTGGTGCAGTTGCTTACATTGTATGATGACGTACTTTAGATATTGGAATATGAAATTTCCAAAAATATTGTCACATGGTGTGGAATGCAATAACCAGTATGAGGAACTATATCCCGAATCAATTATTTTAAGGATTGGACATTTTTTTGACTGACCCATTAACATTCCTATATATTGCTTGCTGACATCTCTGGCTTGACTTGCCTGGTTTCATTCAGCTCAACATAGGCCTGTAATTTCAACATTGACAAGACTATTTAACGAGACATCGGATGCTTTGGGAGGTTCTCGTGCAAATCCAGCCAGGAAGCGCGAAATAGAAGACAATTCAAGGAAAATAGGTGCCTTGTTCGCAAAACTTAATAGCGGGGATATTTCCAAAAACGCATCCGACAAGCTTATTCACCTGTGCCAGGCAATGGACAAGAACGATTTTGGGACAGCCCTGCAAATTCAGGTATAAGGTTTGAAGGTAGATAGTTCTTTATGTATGTTCTTGAGCCATTAAAAGTAAATTTACCTGATTTCGTGATCGTTGTATATGGATTAGGTACTACTTACCACAAGTGAATGGGATGAGTGTAACTTTTGGCTTGCAACCCTTAAAAGGATGATCAAAACCAGACAGAGCGTTGGTGCAAGATCAAGTTAAGAACTGAGAACTTTCTTAGCGCTTTTGATGCATAGTTTCCAGGACCACAATGAAATTACCGTTTGGTTTTAATTTTGATGCTTGTAGTATTGAGAGGTAGGGTCTTGTTTTCAGTCCACCGATGCTTTAGACATCCATTTTTTTGGCGTGTAAGTTCCTAAAGCATTAGCAATCTACTGATGTCTGATGTCCCCTTTGAATACTTTTATTAATTTGTTTTTCGACCATTTGATTGCCAAAATGAACAACTTGTTTGATAGTTGCAATGTACTTCGGCATGTCTGAAAATTAAGTCATGTATAGAATAAATCTCAGGGTATTGCACTAACCAACATGCGAACTTTAATGATTGGTTATTAATTGGCCACCCAATGAGAGTTGAGAATGTAGGGGTAGCAAAGGTGCAGATCACCTATTCCTATTACTCGCAGAAATTAGATTAATGGATATTCACAGAACATGCTAGGCATAGAGTAATCAGAATTGATCTATTCCTATTACTCACAGAAATTAGGTTAATGGATATTCATTGAACATGCCAGGCATAGAGTAATAAGAACAGGTAATTTTTTCTTGCGTAGTAACGGGTGAGGTTGATTTTAGGTTGAAGTTTGATTGGGCTTGAAGTTTTTAGTCCGAGCCTGAGTCTTGGGCTTGAGTGGTTCAAAGTTTAATTAGACCCGAATTTGAACTTAATTGAGTTTGAACGACTTGAAATTTGATTTAAAATATTTTTTAATTTTTTAAAATTAAAATAAAATTATTGGAAAAAATTTGAGTATTAAGTATTAACTGACATTTAATTAATTTGAATTAGACTTAATAATTTTAAGTTGAACTCATCAAGTTTTGTCATTTTTAATTTAAAAATTATTGAAGTTTTTTAATTAATTTTAAAATTTTATTTCAAAAAAATAAATTTAAATTTGAATACTAAATTTAATAAAGTTGACTTAAAAATAATTTATTAACTGACTAATTTTAAGAAAATTTGTTAAGTTTAATTAAGTATTAATATTTTAATTCAAATTTGATTCCACTTAAAGAATTTGATTCAATTAGAAATTTTGATATATTAATTTTAAATAATTGTGACGAAATTGTTATTTTACTAAAAAATAATTTATTTTTTGAAATAAAAATTGAAGATATCAAGGCCTGTAATTAGCAAGAAGACTAGAACCCCACTCTTTTACTAGGCTTTTGTAGGACCACATCCTCCGTTCTTTTAACTCTATTCTAACTTTGTTCCGCACCCAATACGACATCACTTTAAAGACGATTTTAACCTTATTTTGTTGCCTTCCCTATCATTAACGTATGAGTCGGACTTTCTAGACCAAGACAGAAGGGAATTAGTTGGGTATAAATACGGGTAAAGGTGCTCCTTCACTTTAAAATTATTTCCCTCCACTTTTTGAAATTCACCTTCCGCCTTCTCTCTCTGGCTTCTCTGATCTTTATCGCCAATTTGGACAAATAGAGAGTTTGAACTCCGAAGTAGTGAAGTACCAATCCAAACAGGTGCAGATTAGCTTAGAAGAGCTGAACTGTTACTATTAAACATGTGCATATTCTTGTTTGTGATTTGCAGATCCGATGTCTGATTTGCTTTTTCCTCTGGTTGATAACAATTAAGATTCTAGTGTGTGACAGTTTCTTTCGTGACAAGCGTGATGTTTTACGCTTTGATTGCGTTATAATGTTACGATATCAGTTGATCTGTTCTTGTGGAAAACCTTTACCCTTACACTTTACGCTGTAACCGAAGGTTTCAGTTAACAATTCTGCGACTAGTTATTTCTTTTTGTGAGAAAATGAATATTTGTTCAGAAGTGTGATTGGTTTGTCTACACTAAGGTGGATGTAGGATCGATTTCAAACCCAAGATTTCTGTTACTAGTGAGTTGTCTACCTTAATTTCAGGATTTGCATTATATTTTTAACAGTTTGGAGTTTATTTTTTCTGCATTACAGATGAGATCCTCTCTGTGAGTTGCCTTACATTTGTTATTTCATTAGAATCGTTACAGATTGAGATTTGCATTATATTTGCTTTTTCCTTTAGTTGAGCACAGATAGAGATTCTTGACAATGTTGAAACTACAGGTTTATTCTCGTCTGTGATAATTTCTTGTCTGAGAAACGTCATCTTTTATGCTTCCATTGCGTTATTGTTGCGCTGTCTGTCAGATCTACTTTTGCCTAAACTTTTTTCCTTTTACGTTGTGATACCGTTTGCATGAATCATGAGTTATCTACGCTGTTTTCAGGATTCTGCTGATTTATACTTGCAATAGACGACATATATATGTTCTTCAGAAGGATCTTTTCGAATGTGAATGCCGAAGGTTTTGGGTTCACAACTTGATTGTACTACTTTCCTCCGTTGGAAAATGAATATATAGTCTTCGCTTCCTTACAGAAATGAGATCTGTTTCTACGACAGATATTTAGGATCTGATTTGTCTACCTGAGGTGAGTGTAGGACCGGTTTCGAAAGTTAAGATTGTAGGTGATAAGTACATGATTTTCTTATTCATTTTTTGCTTTGATTCATCGTAATCCCGTTTTCAAGAGGGCTAAAGAACAAGTTACACAGTGTGCTTACAGGACTCAGGTAGGTATAAGTGGATTAGATTGTGTGGGTACACGGCCCTAATTCAATTGTACGGACTTTCGAAAATGAGCTGTTAAAACTTTCTGTAGCATAATTCTTGGTGGATTTTATGTCAAGATTTTGGTTTTGTATTTGAACAGGTGAGAATTCTTCTCATGTTTGGCTTCAATACGATTAAATCATTTGTTTTTGGCTGCTCTTGAGCTGATTAGTGATCACGACTATAACATCTTTCTTACTTTAGCATGGAATGGTGAATTTTCATCAACGTTTATATAGAGGTTTCAAAGATTGTCATTTATTGTAAAAGATCTTAATTGTATATAAACTCATATATTATATTTATTTGTTCATATATATGTATTTATGTGAGTATATATACGTGTATGTCTATTTCTTTTCAATGGCACTACAACTTGAAAAGGTGAATTCTCATCAAGTTTGTATAATAATTGAATGCAATTAAGCTCACATAATTTGTGGTATAATTGTTCAATTAAAAACTAAACTTTGAATTGGTTAATACTTTTTCACCTAAGTTATTTGAATTGAATTATTTCGTTCTGGATACTGGATAATTCTAATTAAATTGTGCAGTTATCAACTTATTTAATCAAATAACGATTCATAACGGACTAGATAATTTTTCCCGAGAGCAGACGAAGAAAATTTCTTGACAGTAGTATTCAAGTGACGACAGATAAATTTTTTAGGGCGTCAAATTGTGTCGAGCACACCACCAGCCCAGCTAATGTGCTACACGCTACAGAAGCAGCTGGGTGTGCACCCTAGGATCAGCAGCCAGTTCACGTTCACACTACGTTAGTACCCATCACAGCCAGCTCACACACTACAGACACAGCAGCCAGGCAAAAAATTTCAAAAACAGTCGCCAGAACAATCACTACAGCCCAGTACAAAAGCCCAACCTAACAATACAGAAGCAGTTCAGCCCATACAATA
>JANZXP010000004.1:411864-427289 GCA_027576715.1 Erythroxylum flavicans
ATAGGCAGCCTCCATTTCTTCTTTTGTTAATATTCTTCTTATTGACCGTCCATATGTTCATCTAGGATATGTGAAAAGATTCTTATTACCATTCTTCCATGCGAACCAACCGTCACCTGAGTTGATAAATTTTTTATAATCCAAACAATCATGATAAATTAGTTTAATTTAAAAATTAATCTAATTTAAGTTAATTTAAATTCAATTTTAAGATATCTAAACTCAATCCAACAAGTTACTAGAGCTAGATAAAAGGGACATTTAAAAAAATCGTACTCAATTTATTATAAAAAAAGGAGTTATACCTTTTTTTTTGGGGTTAAAGTCATAGAAATAATCTTTTTTGTAAAAATACAAAGAAAATGTTGCATATATTATGACTCTCTTCAAATTTCCGCAAAGTGAAGAACTTTATGTACTGAATATGTTGACTTTTTTTTCTTTTTGTTCAAGTAACCCTCTAGACCGTTTTTTCCAAAATTGTATGACATTTTTATTTTTTAATATTGTTATTGTTATTATGATATTATCCAAAGAACTTTTACCAAGTAATGGGGCATCAAACTTTTCTTGTATTTTCTTGTCCTAGAGAATGAATCATTTCCTTTCATCTTTCTAAATACTCCTTTGTTATATTGTGGGCCAATTTAGCTAGAACCGAACACTACTTAAACCCTCTTTAACCGTACTTGGAACTAATTTGGTCCCATCTATCACTAATTTCTAATAATTTTTTATGTAGGTATATCACAAATAGTCTTTTTACTATTTAAAAATAAGATTGCGTAATACTTTAACTTCATATTTGGTGAAATTTTTAATAAATTGTTTAGGGATGGTTGAGTTAGTAGAGTGAGGAGTATGAGGCTAAAAAGTTCTGTGTTTGAATCATCTTATCTATACTCTCTCGATCGAACCTGTAATACAAGACTTGCTTAAGTGCGAAATATCTAATTAATATGATTTGTAGGCTATTGCGTCAATCCAAAAATTTACTAATACGTATTTAAAAGGTAACAACTACATTTTTCTCCTTTAAAAAATATTCTAATAAAATATTGTTATACTAATTCATAATAATTCCAAATTAGCTTGACCAATTTGTCTTTCTGACTTAGCTCCATAGTTCATTTCCCATTGAGAGGTATCTCCCGATTTATTATATGATCTTATACGGTGTTACTTTTTTATGGGGTACAAGTTGTAAGGAAGGACAAGGCTTTATGAATTATTACAGATATAGTATTTTTTGGTACCTAAAGAGATGTCAACATCAGCGTATTATAATCATTAGTACTTCATTAAGGTAGGACATTAGCTATCAGGTACTGCAATCATGAAGAATCTTGTAATAACTATTTGTTACAGACAAGAATTAAGGTAGAAAAGGTTTGTGTTTAACGGATCGGTTTTTATCATGTTCTATTAAATTTTATCTATATATTTATATATGTTTCATTAAATTTTATCTATATATTTATATAATAGAACATGATTAAAATAGAGTAAGTAGAATAGAGAATTTTATGCGGTGCTTAACATAATAGAGTCATGATGAATTTGAGAGAATTGAATAATATTCATAATAATAATTATTCTAGAGTAAAATTTTACGAAAATGCAATTATATGTTAATTATAAATTTTAAATAAATTATATTAGATAATAAGTATGATCCAATTAATTACACCTACCAATAAAAAAGATTTACAAGAAAATTATTAATAATTATAAAGACTTGAACTCAAAATTAGTAATTCTAAAAGTTATCTTAAGGGCACACCATTTTACAAATAAAAAATAAGATTTTGTATTAATAAAATTTGTAATTATTTTCTTTTTTATGCATAATAATTTACAAGTTCGAATTCTAAATAAGTTATTTGATAAATCAATTGTTCAGACTTAAAATGACATATTTGTTTTAAGTAATACTTACAATTCGTAATTAGGGTAATCAAGGTTTGTTCAGTTTGGTCCAATATGAAGTCAACGAATGTGATACAAATTGATTAGATTTTGGGCTGAGTTTGTATTTGAGCAGCCTGAGCCTAGTATCATCAAAAGTTAAAAATTTTCAAAAAAGTATGATCATTTTTTTAAAATTTAAAATATATCTAATCAAACTTAATTCAAGTTCGATTATATCTAATCAAGCTTTGGATTACTCAAGCTTGATCAAACTTAGGTTCAAGTTGAGAGCCTCAGGTTTGATTGAGTTTTAGACTAAACTCAAATTTGACCATAAATGTACCCGAGCTCGAATCGATCCATTGCGACCGAAGCTGAACTTGACCATAAATATACTTAAGCCCAAACCAATCCATTGCCACCTACAATGTTATTGTGCCCATACTCCCAATAAACCATTCCCTTCTCTCTTTTACTAAAAGCTAATAGCAAGTGCCATTATTGAAAGGAAAGGTTATTTGGTTAGAAAGTGAGAAAGGACTCGGTGAAACAGGACCATGTACACATTGGCATTGAAGGGGACTGTGCTTAACAGACTCTGGGGTCCATACTCCCAATGAACCATTCCCTTCTTCCTTTTACTGAAAGCTAATAACAAGTGCCTTTATTGAAAGGAAAGGCTATTTGTTTAAAAACTAAGAAAGGACTCGGTGAAACAGGACCATGTATACATTGGCACTGAAGGGGACTGTGCTTAACTGACTCTGGTCCCCAACTTTCGCATTTACATCTTTCTGAAAGCAATATAACGGCATGCTTTGGAGCAATTACTTCAGCCTCGGTCCGTGACTTCTGCTGTACAAACAAGCCTGCCAACACAGAAACAAATACCCAACTTTATGGTCAACAAACGGTATAAATTATGATTTCTATTAAAATTAAACTTACGCCTAGCAAAATTTTGTCATAATTGATAACTCGACTCTGTCCAATCTTGAAAAAATCACATACGAGTTAGAAATTTTTGACCAAATTTTAAATTAAGTTGATCGATTTTGTTCAAATTAAAATCAAATCTATATTCGAGTTGACACAACTAGACAAAATGTCTGAATTTTTAAAATTGTTCAGCACCGAACATTTAAAATTGATTTAAATTGTAGTATGAACAATGTAGTTTACTGGTTTTGGATTTATAGTATGAACAATGTAATTTACTAGTTTTGGATTTGATGTACTGTTTGTTCCTTTGTGACTGTTTCCTATAATTTTATTGGAGACATTGAATTTGGTGATTGTATTTTTGGTTTTTTAATTTAGTTGTAGACTTATCATTTGTTTGGTTTGAACTTCAATTAGATGACTATAATTTAGCTTTCTTTACTATAATTTTTTGATTAGTTTTGCAGAAAAAAAGAGATGGGAAGAAGATGGTGCAATTTAATGGCCCTTTGCTATTAGTTAAAATAGAATAAACTGGTTTCGATTCGGATTAAGTGTTTTCTAATTTGATTCAGTTCCGGGTCAGGTTAGTAAAAAAGATTTGGTTTCAAACCAATTTAGGTCATAAAATTTTACCTTTATCCAAATTGTTTGGAACCAATTTAGTTTGAAACCGATTTTTTGTCAGCCCTAATTAAACTAAAAGTATAATTTAAACTTTAAAATTTTTAATATAATAAAATTGAAATGATAACAACCGAGAAGTTTAAATTCACGGCTAACATTTTTAAAACATTCAAAATTAAGAATTTCTATTATAATTAAACAAAAAAATGTAATTTAAAATTAAAAATTTTCTTAAGAACGTAATTTAATCTCAAAAGTGTAAGAGTAAGTAAGTTTAAATATAGTTTTTTCAAAACATTAACAAATGAAATTTTAATAAGTTGTGACACTTTTTATTTTTAATATATTACTTTAAAAATAGAAAAACAGTTTAAATTTTTTAAAATAAATATACATAATTTATTTATTTTTTAAAAATCTATTGATGAAGATCTCATAGCATAATATGATATACGTGTGGCAATGAGATTCATCGATAGATTTTTCAATCAATTAATTATTTTAAAATCACTATAAACACTGCAGTCTTAAGACAACATAATCACATCATTCGTGTTTGTACTTTAGAACTTAGGGGCCTTTTTGCTGGTAATGAGTGTATCTGTCGGAAGAATAAGTAAAGTAGTACTTTGCAATACACATCAAATTTTCAAATTCAATTAGTCCGATTAATATTTTTGGTTAAATCTTATTTATTAATATAGGGTTTACATAAATACATAGATAAGATTTAATAGATAAGAACATCATAATCATACCAGGAGATCGTGATGTAATAGTAATAAGTTTAAGTTATATAAATAGCTTTTTGGTAAAAAAATACAAAGAAAATGGTATATATATTATGAGTCTCTCTAAATTCTTCCCATATAAACATGTAGATGAAAATCAATAAAATAAGGTTGGAATTGGGTTACAGGAACCGAGGTGTATATAGATCAAAATAGTTTCATCGATAATAACAATTCAGTAAAAGTTCTGATTATATGCGAGGTTTAAAAAGGACTAATAGTATGCGATCTTACTTTAATTAATAGAAAAGTTATTTTTGATAAACTCACATGTAAAAAAAATTAAATAATAAAATAACACGATAATAATTATAGTATAACAATAAAAATATTATAATTAATATAGAGTAAAGTAAAGAGTAAAAAATAGAAGATAAAATAAGTAAATAAATATATAAACAAAAAAGAAGATCAATTAATATGTAAAACCAACAAGCCATTGTAAAAAAATATTTAGCTTAATTAAAGAATTGATTAGGTGAACTAATTAAGAAAGAAGCACTACATTTGAAATATTTAAGCAAAATATAAGAAATAAAACCCGAGGAAAATAGTTAAAAAGATTTATGATAATGAGAAGGACCTTTTTATGTGAGATCTGTTATCGTAATTTTAGTATGCCAAAGTTTCTATTTAAGGCTATATCTTCAGTAAGTTTCAATAGAATTATATAATTCTTGGTCATTCTCTCTACTAAAATAAGGTTGTGTATTTCTAGACATTTCCAAATATCACGTTTCAGCGAAACTTTTACTTGTTATAAATTCACTTGAATTTTAACAAGAAAATTTATTGATAAACTAATAATTTAAATTTAAATTTAAATAATCAATAATATACTCTTAATGGGAACAGAAGAACCCACAACTTTTATCATTTGAATACACACTGGGTAAACCTTTGGATTGACATAATAATCTGCAAATTACGCTAATTAAGTACTCCGCAGTAGATAAGTCATGTACGACATACTTAATCGAGAGAGTATAAATAGGGAGATTCGAACACAAGAATTTTTGACCCTATGTCTTCTCATCCACCAACTCGACCATCATCTAGGGGGCAATTGAATCTGTATATGTGGTTCCAACCTTTCCCACGAATGACCTAAATTAGTTAAATTTGATTAAAAAATAATTTATCTTAAATTATTAGTTTAAGTTGAGTTTAATAATTTAATTTAATTAGCATGTGGGTAAATTTTAATTTTTTCGTATGTTTCAATCATATCACGTATATTTTATAGTTATTTTTTAACATATGTTTGAAAGATTATTTTTTAAAAAAATAAAAAATATAAATTTTTTGTAATTTAAAATATTATAATTTTTTAATTTGTTAACTTCGAGGGAGATTCTAATTTAATTAAATCACATGAAACTCACAACTGTTACTTTTTAAGTATACAATACCTAAATTATCTAATACTTATAAATTATATATTTCAAATAAATTACGGATCACGTAACATCTTCAACTCTCTACTAAGTTCTATGATCAGATGAATTGGCTAGGTGTTTTGTACTCCAGTCTAGTCCTGAACTTGGATCGTCAGGTGCCCAAGGAATAACAATTGCACACTTGGAGGGAGCGTGTGAACTCAAAATCTTCAATCATTGTATCAAAGAACTTGGTGTTTGAAGAACAGCTCTGTGATTTTGTCTTCACGTACACTTGTGTTAACCTTTATCGCTCGATTCATGTCACTTTCACACAACTCTTGGACTTGTGAAAGAAAACGACTGCAAATAATTTGCAATTGTATATTATAAGTAGACGGTCGACGGGTTCTCTGGCACAATCTGAGAACCAGGATGTGCAGGCATAGTATTTTTCTTCGCAACATCACTTCAGCTTTGAAAACATCACAAGTTGCTCAAAAAACGATTGATCTTTAAGATAGTGATAAGATTCATACTGCTGTAATTATATTATACATTCAATATAATTTCACGGGATCATAGGTAATGGTTGTGTATTTTCAATCATATATCATCATCAATTGGGTTAAGTTTGAATTTTCAAGTAAGTTTGAGTTCAATTTAAAGTTTAATTGACTTCTTATTGTTAGGTTCGGATCTAAAGAGCAATGTTTTTCGAAATTAAACCGGTAAGATTGGCTTGATAATGAAAACTTTAAACTAATTATTTTTTTGTCAAAATTTAATTTTTTGATTTCGTTTGGTTTTTTTTAAATATTAAAAATCAATCAGTTTATAAAAAAACATCATTTTATTAAAAAATAACACTAATTTTATCTAAAAATTTCAAATTTTATATCGGGCTAAACTGAATAGCCAAAATCGACTAAGCTTAAATCTTAAAAAAAAAGATCGAGGCTAACCCAAAACTCAGTCAACTGGAACTAAATTTATTAATTCATTTTACTCAAAATAATATTGTTTTCATCAAAACTTTCGAATTTTAGATGGGTTAGGTTGAACAACAAAATTCGACTCAGCTTAAATCCTAAAAAAACAAAGTTCGAGGCTAACTCATATCTCAGTCAACTTAAATTGATCTGTTAGGTCATTTTATTCAAAGTAATGTTGTTTTCGTTTAAAATTATCAAGTTTTAAATTGAGTTAGGCTTAATATCTAAATTTGACTCAACTTAAATCTTAAAAAATAAAGATCCAGACTAATCCAAAACTTGATCAACTCGAACCGATTCCCTTAATTTCAACCGAGTCAGACTAGGCCAACGCCGAATCTTATAAATACTGGCATTTTTCTTCAAATTTCAGTATTTTTTTCAACTTTTCATGATGCAAGTCCCATAATTGAAGTTGCTATACATTTTTCTCAAATGATGGAGGGAGAGAAAAGACATGGACGGGGAGGTGGAGGTATGATGCTTTAATGGGCATAAGGTCCTACGTGAATTGACAAACACTTGTCTATATACACTCCATGTGAAATCCGTAATGAACATGTGCTCAAAAGCTTCTCTTTCCAACAAATTTTACTTTTTACATGTTATCTTTTTGACATTAAACAAATAGAAACAAAACTTTAATCATGCCCTAAAATTATTTAATAATTCCCAATAATGACAACCATTAAATTATTTTTTCATTATTTTTTTAAAAAATAAACTTATAACTAATGAATAAGTGTCTTATATGGATGGTTGAGTTGGTTGAGTTGGGAGTATAGGGTCACAAGTTTTTGTGTTTGAATCTCCTTACCTACGCACTCTCGACCAAGTCTGTCATACAGAGCTTACTTAGTACGAAATACCCGATTGACATAATTTACAGACTATTGTATCAATTCAGAGATTTACCTAGTGCGCATTTAAAGGATAGCAACTATAGGTTTTTTTTTTAAGTGCGTGTTTGTGTTATTTATATAAGGGTAAAAGATATTCCTTTAAGAAAATTAAAACTAAACTTTATATTCTATAAAATTCTTAAAAAAACTCTTTTTAATTTATCATAATTAAAAAATAACGAAGAAATACATGAATTATAAACGTCAAACGTGAACTAATCAAACGTTGTTTACAGTACGATTTAACCCAACTTTTAAACTCGAACTAAACTAAATAAATATAACTAAATTGTTAGTTTGAATTGAATATAATTGGTTTGGACTAGATTTAAATACTAAATTAAATTATCATATTAGAGACGTTTAATTAACCGATGTTTGATATTTCAAAGTGTTCGTTCACAAGTTATTATGTTAATGATTCTGAGGAGAATAGTGAGTCCAAGGTTGGAATACTATTAAATTTATGAATGTCAATTTAATTAAATTCATTTTTGATTTTAAATAACCAACTTAAATAATTAAGAAAATGTAATTATAGCAATTTATTTAGTGCACACTTAATTAAATATGATAACGAGACGGATCGAACATGGTGTGACTAGTTTGGTCCAATCATTTAAAGTTCAATTAGATTCAAACTGTGCATCTTAATTTGATATTAATTTGAGCTATCTATTCTTAAACTTAAGAGCAAAATGATATTGTATTAATTTTTTAAAAAATGACGTTGTTTTATAACGAGACGTGTAATTCACTCGAGCTCACTTCTAAACTCAAACTCGATCCCAAAATCTTAATTAATCGAATAAGACACATTAATTTTAAGTCAAATCAAGCTCCCTTTTATCCTTATACCAAATATTAGTAATGACAGTGAGTGCCCAAATCCCATGTGGTTTCTTTCTTTCTTTCATCTTTTCTAAAGTACCAACTCCATTTTTTACTAAACATGAATGCCCATTTTTCACTATCTTATGTTTCTCTCTTTTAGTCTCCATATCATACAATGATAGGTCATGAAAAAGGTGTAAAGAAAAGGTAAGTGTGCTATGTGATGTGAATTATAACAGTCACTTTGTGCTGAGTCTTTGGAAAGAGAGAGGTGAAAAAAGAACAAATGAACAGAAAGCTGTAAGAAATCCAACATCATTTACTTTTGTGGGGGCAACTTACACATGATGTCGGTACATAAAATTCATGTGAGGAATTGCCTTTATTATCCTTTAAATACTTAAGTTATGAATCACTGCATATAATTCATGATTTACTCAATATTGTATAAAAATAATAATTATAAATTTAAAAAATTATATAATTTTTAGTATTATTACAAAAATGATGTGTTCAAATGATTAAAACCTACTCTTGTCTAATAATTAAATTTATATGAATCTTAAAAAAAGTGTCGGGAATTAGATTTTTAATTATGAATTATAAAATGGGTTAAGATAATATTTAAATTTAAACTTTTAATTAATTAAAATTATGATATACTTACCGAAGTTTTAAAAACATGATCGAAAGTTAAATCAGTAAGACAAAAATTTAAGATTTAAAAAATTTAATCAGTATTAGACCTTCATAAAATTGGTTAAAGATTGAATAAAATTAAAATTTTTGTAATATAACTGAAGAAAATTGTCCTTATCTATCGAATAATTTAAATTTTAATTAAAAAAGAAAACTTTTAAATGAAAAATAATTGATTTATAGAAATTAGTTAATTTATGAAACTAATATATTCATTAATAAACCTGTAAATTTTTAACAATAAAGTTATTAAAGTAAATTGAACCAAAAAATTAAAAACCAAACCTACAGGTCAACCAGTTCTAACTGAACCTATCAAACTGATTAAAAATTTTAATTGCTGATACTTAATTTAAATTACGCTTATGCTCATATATATTTTATCAATAATTGAAGTATAATTAAAAGTTTATTATTTTTCTTAATTCTTTTTATTCGTGTATGATTCTCAATTTAACTTTATATTTTAATTGAAAATATTGAAATTTTAGTGTATATAAAAAAATGTTAAGACTTCATTAGGTATAGTCCTTATAATTGTTAATGTGTTGTTACCATCCTTTAAGGGGTAGTCGAATTAGAGGGGTAGAGATTATAAAGTTAAAAGGTCTTGTTTTCGAATCTCTTTATTTATATTCATTTGATCGAATCTGTCGTATAAGACTTATCTAGTACAAAATTTATAATTAGTGTAATTTATAAATTATTACGTCAATTTAAAAATTTATCAAGTATACATTAAAAAGATACTTTAACTAAAAAAAAGTGTCGTTACCGATGATTAAATGAATGTTTCGATATTAAAAATAGAAAGATAAAAATTTTTTAAAAAGATAAGCGAAAGATTCGAGGAAAGATCCTCCCATTTTCCACTTGTGGTTTGTTTAACCAGACCCCATACTGTCACAGTCAGGCAACTTCTGCTTTTTGTGGTGGGCCGTGGGCCTCGACTTAGACGTTTGCTCCTTTTTTTTCTTTTTTTTTTAATATCTTTCTCTTTAAAACTTTAATGATGACTTCGTGTCTCCCCTATTAATATAGGGTAAGCTTTATCAAAGATAGAAGTTGGATTGTGAAATGAGCAGCTCAAGTGATAAGCAAACTTTTATGAGTGTAATTGAAGTTTTGGAGATCATATTTCCTATTTCCGTTATAATATTTTTGTTATGTTATATTAAATCTCATCTATATATTTACGTAGTAATTGAAATAGAAAATTTGATGTGTAAATTTTGAGTTTGAATCATTTAATTTTTCAAGAATAATACAGAGACTTTTATAATAATTTTTTTTTAATTTTTTCAAAAATACTTCTTTTCTAAATTTTGGTTAAAAATAATGACAAAATACAAGTAATATAAACATTAGATATGAATTAATCAAAGATTATTATCCCAGTAATCTAAGTCAACCCTTAAACTTCAAGTAAAGTAATTATACTTGATTTAAATTAATAATTTATGATAATTATAATAATTTATTACTTTGAGTCAGATTTAATTAGTTTGATTCGAGTTAAAAACTTAAGTCGAAATCGTTATATATACATAATTTGACTATTCCATTCACACTGTGTGTATTTCGCTATTTTGAAGAGTCTTTTCGCAAATTTTAAAGAAAAACAAAATTTTTAAGTTTTTTAAACTAGAGTGAATGTGTGGTCTTTTATCCTTTTTTTAATGTTTATATCAAAAGATATAATTCATTTAGTTAAATATTTATTATTAATCACTTAAATTAAATTACTATTAAAAACGTTTAAAAATATACATAATTCCTAAATTTAAAATATGTATTCAATTTACATTTAAAAATGACTTGATGATTGTTATTAGAATTTTTAATATGGGTAGCGTGTAGAGTCTACTAATAATAATTGAGCTTGGGTCGACTATTTTTAAAATGACTAGAACTAATCATTTGAATAGTTGACCCTTATCACTTATAAACCTTTTAATATTTTTCATATTTAGTCAATATAAGATACTCTAACACTCTCACTGAAATGCAACCGAGACTAGACATTCAATTATCACTTGAAATTAACACAGCAGTAACCGGATCGGGCCGTTGGAACTGAACATCTAGACGAACAACTGAGAAATTAATACTCTGAACTAAACCTACTCTAATACTATATTAAAATTTTTAATATAAACAAAATGTAAAATTTACTAATAAAAATTAAATTTGGGTCAATTATTATCAAAATAACTAGAATTAATTATTTAGATAATAGAACCTTCTCACTTATAAGTCTTTTAATAACGAGCGGCAGTAGTTCACTTGACGCCCTTTAAATTATTAGGTTATTTCACTTCATGGCCTTTCAACCTCAAATGTCAATTTCCAAAATCTGAGAAATATTCTAATTTAGTCCTAATCTTTATATGCTGGCGGTCAATATACGAAGTGGTGAGTTTAAAATAAGGCAGTGATACTGAAACTTTAATGAAAACAAAGAGTGCAAATGAAGTTTGGTATAATGGTTTAAATAATGTTAATGTCTTGACTATTTATGTTTTTATTTGTTTAACAATGTTTTAAATTCCGATTCGTCAAGCTAAAAGGCCAAAGAAAGATTTCAGGTTTATAAGATTCAATCAATATTACATTGTCATAAAGTTGACTAAGATCGAATAAAATTAAAGAATTTAAATTATGATTAAAAGAGGCTGTTCGTACTTATGGAAAAATTTGAAATATAATAAAAAACAGAGATTGTTAAATAAATATCGGTTGATTTATTTTATATTATAATAACTAATTAATTTATAAAAATTAATCGATTAATTAATAAAATGATCGATTTTTAATAACAAGAATTATTAAAGTAGATCGAACATACAAGTTAAACACTGAATTAAAAAGTCGAACATTTCAAGATTTTTACGATTACACGGGCCAAATTAATTGAGTTTTTTTTAATATAATAACTTTATTCTTATAAACTGTGTTTATAATATGTGTAGAATAAACAAAAAGGTCTGTTTCTAATTTATTTTTTAATTTAAGAATTTCATAGCAAATAGGTAATATAAAATTATGTTAAATATACAAATATTTAGTAATTAATTTCAAATTGTTATTTATTAAATAAAAATTTTACGACATATAATTTATAATTATTAAATTAATTCTAAATAATTTTCTCATTAATTCCTTAGAATAAATAATTTGTAATCATTAAAATTTAGTTAATACACATTTTAATATCATGAAAAATTAAAATTATCCACTAAAAGATATATAATAAATTTTAAAATTTAAAATATTATGACTAAAATTTTAATAAAAAATAACCTGAACTTCATATGATTTATTATTTTCTGTTTTCTAGAAAATTAGAAAAAATAGAGTTTAAAAAATAAATAAGAAAAAGAAGCAGTAAGTGCGAGGATCTTGCACAGAAAAATGATTGGAGATTTGACTGACCCCTCTGACCATCACCACTTCCAAAGGTTTGAACACACACACACAAAATATACCAATCAAAAAAGCAATTGCGATTCACCCTCCAATCACCATACATGGTGTCTGTTCCTTCCCCTTGGGTCCCATGCCCCGTAACGGCGCGTGCGATTTCAGTACCCATCATGGCAAGTGGAAAAGAACGAGCTTGCTCTGTTTTGCGGTCTCGTAGATACAGAGAGAAAGAGCGCGTTTTTATTGTTTTTTAGTGTGTCTACTGTCAGCAAAGGGGTGTTTGGGGGCAAAGAACGTGCATTATTTGAGGCACTGATCTGGATCCACTCAAAACACAAGCACACTCTCTCACTTGCTCTGGTCCTGGTCGAGATAGATGGAGGATTAGGGACGCGTAGAGGGAGAGAGAGTGTCTACAGAGTTAAAGCTTTGACTGTCCACTACTAGCTCAACGCCCCAGAAAAAAAACCCTTGGTAGCAGAGCACACAGTAATTGCAGTGAAGCAATTGATGCTTTCTCTGCTGGTGCTGTTACTAGCTTCTGCAACGAGAAGGCGGTGGTTTGGTTTTTTTAGTAAGTTTGAGAGAGAAGTATTGTTTCAACTGTGACCATTCAAATCATCTTCTTGGTCAGTGAGATAATTAGAGAAAGCAAGGTTTCCTCTTTGGTGTCTGGTAAGGTGAAGAGGAGAACATAGGTCTATTTGGATGGTAAATAGCTAATTTTATGATAGTTAATACTTATTAAGGTTAAATCAGTAAGTAATAAAGTAAGTAAAATATAGTTGATAAGATGTTTGTCAAACAATCTTCTAATAATCAGTTTTGTTTTGTTTTGGTTTTTGATAATTCTAGCTTTTGTTAATGTTGAAAAGAAAAAGAACACATCTTGGAACTTCATCATTTCACATCCTCTGTTTTTTCCTTGTTTTGCTTTTGGTTTCTTGTTCTTAGCTTTATTAAGAAATTCAACCACTTCCTCTCTCAAATGTTTATCTTCCTATCTATCCTTTTACTTTTGGCAAAGGCAACTATTGGCTTCTCTCATCAAGTTTCTTCCTTTTTAATCACACATACACACACACGGGAATACTCCTTTTGAACGTTATCTTTCCTTTTCTCTTTTCCTGCTTTCTCTTTACCTTTCTTTTCTTGGGTTTTGCAGGAACCAAAAGAAACCACACTGTTACTCGTAATAATCTTGTTTCAAGTTGTTAGGTAGGGTTTGTAGTTGAGAAAGAAGTTTTACTTGTCAGGAGTAAGAGTACGGAGACACAAAACAAAAGAACAAGGGTTGAGGTTTGGTGTGAAACCTACCGCTGAACTCGAGAAGTTGTGATAAGCTATGGATGGTTACGAAGCAACCAGAATTGTATTCTCAAGAGTCCAGAGCCTAGACCCGGAAAATGCTTCCAGAATCATGGGTCTTCTTTTGATTCAAGACCATGGTGAGAAAGAAATGATTAGGCTTGCTTTTGGCCCTGAAGCTCTGGTTCACTCAGTGATCCTAAAGGCTAGGAAAGAACTTGGACTCAGTTCTCCTTCTTCAAGTCCCTCTTCACCATCTCCACTATTTTCAAGCAACCCCATATTTATCTCCAGGCAAAACTCCTCTTCTTCATCGAGGCTTGGACTCAATATACCTTCTTCTCTAGCTATTCCAAACTTATCCTCATCAAATGGTTCTTCATGGAGTTGTGTCTCTGACCTCCCTAACGCTGATGACTTGATAAGTCCTAATGGTAGCTCACTTAATCCTGCTTCGGCCCCTTTCTTTGCTAATGGAAGTGGAGGATCTGATTTAATTGATGAATTCCAGCTACAAGACCAGCTATCATTTCTTAACGATAACTCACAGAACCTTGGACCAAAAAGTTCGGATCTTTTCCATCTTCAACTAGATGCTTTATCAAGTCCAACCGGTGCCGATAACGATCCCATGTTGTTCCCCTCCTACTGGGGTGGTTCTGTTCATCGCCGCAGCTGCTCTGTTAACGACGCTTTGGCGTCGGAGGACCCAAGTTCCGAGTTGGGCTGGCGACCTTGTCTTTACTTTGCTAGAGGGTACTGCAAAAATGGGAGCAACTGTAGATTTGTCCATGGTGGGCTTGGAGAATCTGATGGCGCAAATATGGTGGGTTCACCTAACAAACTTGACATGCTTGACCAGTGCCACGAAATGATTAGATCCAAGTCGGCTCAGCAACAAAGATTAGCTGCTGCTTCGCAGCTTATGAGCTCTGCTTCTTCTTTTCCTTACTCTCCTAAATGCATGAACTTTCTTCTTCAACAGCATCAGAGCGATAGTCAGAGGTACTCTTCTAAATTTTCTTGCCTTTAGGCTCAAAAACCCTAACCGTTCTTTTGAAATTCCTTAACCTTTTCTTGAAATTTTTGCAGAGCTGCCGCTGCTGCTTTGATTATGAGTGAAGACATGAACAAACTAGGCCGAGCTCGGTTGGATAGGAATGATTTGGTGAATCCAGCCTCAAGACAGATCTATCTTACGTTCCCAGCTGACAGCACTTTTAGAGAAGAAGATGTGTCGAATTATTTCAGGTAAGTTTTTGCTTTTGTGCGTTTCTTCTGTGAAATTGAAGTTCTTATGTTAGGTTCTTTTGTTACAGTATTTATGGACCGGTCCAAGATGTGAGGATTCCTTACCAACAAAAGAGGATGTTTGGTTTTGTTACTTTTGTTTATCCGGAGACTGTGAAGATCATTCTGGCTAAAGGAAACCCTCATTTTGTGTGTGATGCTAGAGTTTTAGTGAAGCCTTATAAAGAGAAAGGCAAAGTTCCAGACAAGTACAGGCATTTTCTCTTATCCTCACTTCTCATTTTTCTTCAACCTCTTTACTGAACTTATAACTTTAAGCAGTCTTGCTTAAGCTTTTAGATATGGCTTTTTTTTTAAGTA
>JANZXP010000004.1:427389-442846 GCA_027576715.1 Erythroxylum flavicans
CGTGAGAGCGCGAGGCCCGAGAGGCCGAGGCTCAAAGCGGACAATATCTGCAAGCGGGTGGTCTGGGCTGTTACAGTCAAATTAATCTTTAAATCATTAATTACAGAAAAAGAAAAAAAATGTTCTATGTCACATTTGTAACTATAAAATTTAGAGTATTTATTTAATAAAACTACCAGGTGAAATAAAATAAATATTGACAACAAAAATGCTAAAACAAATAAATATAATCTTAAAACATAACTTAAATTGAGTTGATGATTAATTTATACGAATTGTGTCACATTATTATTATTCTATTAGTCCATGTTTACTCTTATTTATCATTATCTATAGCTATTAAATAATGTAAAATAAATTTTATGTAAAGAGTTTTGTAGACAAATTCAATATTATAAAGAATTGATACGACTTTTTAAAAAAAATGCAATTATAAGAGTTTTCTGTCACTTTATTAACTATTTTGTCATGAACACATCACTTTTCTGTTTTCTTACTATTACGTGTCTACTCTGAGCGTCTATTTATTAAGTATACTTACTAAGGGAGAAAGGGATGGACAAACACGAAATCCATCCCGTTCGTCCATTTGATCCGAGGGCTCTAATTTGTTAACGAGTAAACGATAGCATATGCCGTCAATAATTATCCCTATTTTAATTGCAGTTTGTACACTAGTTGCGAACACTTTGTCATTATATGGTAAAAGAATAGAGTATGGCTTTGTCCCTTTGCAAAGGTCACCACACATAAGCACAGGGAAAATGAGAAATATCACATGCAAAGCTTGCAGCAGTAGGTTAGAATTCTTTCATCTGCTAATATATTTTCTCTATCATAAATCTCCTCTCACAGATGATTCTCTCTCCTTCCTCTCTCAAACCATTTTCTTTCTCCCTTCTCAAACTGTTCTCTCTCCCTCCCCCATCAGTCAACTTCAATTTTGGAATTGGATCTAGGATTCTCACAATTTTGTGGATCTTGTAATGGCATCGGCTGCAAAAACGAGTAATCGGTCTGGAGGAACGGGATTCATGGAAAATGGAGTCAAAGTCGAGGAAGGTCTCAATGTTTTCAAGTCTGATAAGTTCGACCCCGATGCTTTTGTTCAATCCAACTGTTCTCTCAACGACAAGGTTTCTTTGGCTTTTTCAGTTTTATTTTCCCTCTACTCAAGACAAAGTTATATTATTTCCCTATTTGCAGGAAATAAGGAAATTGTGTTCTGATCTCGATAGTCAGAGGTACTTTTCTAAATTTTCTTGCCTTTAGGCTCAAAAACACTAATCGTTCTTTTGATATTCCTTAACCTTTTGTGGAAATTTTTACAGAGTAGCTATTGCTGCTTTGATTATGAGTGAAGAAATGAACAAACTAGGCCGAGCTTGGATGGATAGGAACAATTTGGTGAATCCAGCCTCAAGACAGATCTATCTTACGTTCCCAACAGACAACACTTTTAGAAATGATGTGTAGAATTACTTTAGGTTAGTTTTTGCTTTTGTACGTTTCTTCCGTGAAACTGGGAGTTCTTATGGTTGGTTCATTTATTATAGTATTGATGGACCGGTTCATGATGTGAGGATTCCTCACCAATAAAAGAGGATGTTTGGTTTTGTGACTTTTGTTTGTCTTCCTATCAGTTAAACTAATTGTTCCTTAAATTCTTTTATTATTTCCCAAGTTTTTGTTTTCTTAAAATTACGGTAGCTTGTGTGCCACAACAGTTGCGAGGAGATTGGGGAAGACCCATGATTGGATTGTGGCTCTTAAGTCTTTGATGCTTGTTCACAGGCTTTTGGTTGATGGGCACCCTTTGTTTGAGGAGAAGATTTATGCTCATGGTCAAGTTGGGTTTGCTGGAAAGGGTAGTGCTTAAATTCGACAATAAAAACAATAGTGATTTGGACATTTCAGTCTTTACCACAAACATGCTCTTTTGTCGATATATATATATATATATACCGATGACAACTACACTACCAACTTTGTATTGTTTCTTCTTTAGTTTCCTTCTCACTACATTGCAGTCCCTTCTTCTCTGTTTGAGTAAATAAGAGTTCTCCTTAGTGTAAGTTCTTACTAATGATTATTGTTTATTTAACATATGAATAGCATCGGTGTTTCTGATTGTTTTTTCTTAATGTGGTTGATGATTGTAAAAGGAAGCTGATAAGCATGCACTGGCATATGCAACTGGGCTAGACCAGAAGCAGATTAACAACTAGTCTTGATTCAAGAGATCCTTTTGATCTCCAGCTTCGTAAGCAACGAAAAAGAATCAAAATCGAATGTTCCTGAACTTCAAAGCCATACGATTATGTCCTAAATCTGTGTCCTTTCTTGAAATGTAGAAGCAAGGATGTTTTACAATACGCCAGATATGTTAAGGAGAAGGAAGCTAGAAGAGCAAGCTAATCTTCTCTATTTGAGTTAATAAGAGTTCTCCTTAGTGTAAGTTCTTACTAATGATTATTGTTTATTTAACTTGTGAATAGCATCAGTCTTTCTGATTGTTTTCTCTTAATGTGGTTGATTATTGTAATAGGAAGCTGACACGTATGCATTGACATACGCAACTGGGCTAGACCAGAAGCAAATTAACAACTAGTCTTGATTCAAGAGATCTTTTTAATCTCTAGCTTAGTAAGCAAATCAAAAAAACAACAGTGATTTGTACATTTTAGTTTTTACCACAAACATACTCTTTTGTCGATATATATATATATATACCAACGACAACTTCACTACTAACTTTGAATAGCATCGATGTTTCTAATTGTTTTCTCTTAATGTGGTTGATGATTGTAACAGGAAGCTGACAAGCATGCATTGACATATGCAACTAGGCTAGACTAGAAGCAGATTAACAACTAGTCTTGATTCAAGAGATCCTTTTGATCTCCAGCTTAGTAAGTAAATAAAAAAAACAACAGTGATTTGTACATTTTAGTCTTTACCACAAACATACTCTTTTGTCTATATATATATATACCAACGACAACTTCACTACTAACTTTGTATTGTTTCTTCTTTAGTTTCCTTCTCACTACATTGCAGTCCCTTCTTCTCTGTTTGAGTAAATAAGAGTTCTCCTTAGTGTAAGTTCTTATAGTAAATAAGAGTTATCCTTAGTGTAAGTTCTTACTAATGATTATAGTTTATTTAACATGTGAATAGCATCGGTGTTTCTGATTGTTTTTTTCTTAATGTGGTTGATGATTGTAACAGGAAGCTAATAAGCATGCACTGGCATATGCAACTGGGCTAAACTAGAAGCAGATTAACAACTAGTCTTGATTCAAGAGATCCTTTTGATGTCCAGCTTCGTAAACAACGAAAAGAATCAAAATCGAATGTTCCTGAACTTCAAAGCCATGTGATTATGTATAATTCTGTGTCCTTTCTTGAAATGTAGGAGCAAGGATGTTTTGTAATACACCGGACATGTTAAGGAGAAGGAAGCTAGAAGAGCAAGCTGATCTTCTCTGTTTGAGTTAATAAGAGTTCTCCTTAGTGTAAGTTCTTACTAATGATTATTGTTTATTTAACTTGTGAATAGCATCGGTCTTTCTGATTGTTTTCTCTTAATGTGGTTGATTGTAACAGGAAGCTGACAAGCATGCATTGACATATGCAACTGGGCTAGACCAGAAGCAGATTAACAACTAGTCTTGATTCAAGAGATCCTTTTGATCTCCAGCTTGGTAAGCAACGAAAAATAATCAAAATCAAATGTTCTTGAACTTCAAAGCCATGCAATTATGTCCTAATTCTGTGTCCTTTCTTCAAAAGTAGGAGCAAGGATGTTTTACAATACGCTAGATATGTTAAGGAAAAGGAAGTTAGAAGAGCAAGCAGATCTGCAACAGACTCTTGAACTTCAAAGTCGGAGATACCAAATGAAAACGAAAGTTAAAAAAATTCAAATTTCAAATTAAATGAAATGACTCTGAAATATTACAATAAAATTTTTATAAGAAGGAAATTTACTTGAATAATATTTGATAATGAGAATAAAGGAACTCAAAATTCTTAGAACCAAAATAAAAACACTTTGTATTTGCTTCCCCAAATTATTCCAAGTCCTTTTTATCCCCACATATAGACTTTATAGCTAACATTAATTTCTAGTCGATGAAAAAACAATTGCTTTACTGAAACATACACATTATGACTACGAAGATGAACGAGAGAGCGATTAGAACCCAGAACCCTTTTTAGAAACTTGATTTTTTAGATAATATGGACAAGAAATAGGTTTACATTAAAAATTGTAAATATTAGAGTTTTCTAAAAAATGAAACAAGAAGTTTCTATCTTTTTATCCTAAATTATAATCAGGTTTTAATAAATTTAAATCATGAAATTTTCAATTTAGAAAACTATTAAAAGTTTTAAATATCTGTTGCAGTTGTTGAAATAAAAACTTGGACTATCTATGAGTAAACTATGATATGAACAACTATACATTAACATCTTGACACGTACACATATTCTGTCGGCAAAACGTATATATATAACTATAAAATCAAATAAAGCAAGAAACATGTATATTATTGTTAAAGAACTAGGTACTAGCTAATTTGACATATCTTCCGCACATTGTAAAGACTAGATGTCAACTTGTTTAAGTTTGTCCCTTAGCTAAGACAACGATATTGTTTTCTTGGAAAGATGAAAAGCAACTCTTCTAGCTTCCAAGAATTGACAAATAGTTTAAATAGAAGGTTATAAGGCAAGTTCAAAAGGCCAAATAAGCCATCGCCATCCGTGAATATTCCATGTCCAAAAAGAAACCGGCGTCCCTTCCATAAACTTTATCAACAACGATGCCGTAAACTAGTGGTCTACTTTCTATCTCAATTGTGACATAAAGTGAAAAAAGTATAATGAAGCTTTTCAAAGACGTGCAGACAAAGCAATGTCTTAGACTATTTTCATTATTAAAGACTACTTGCTTTTGTACAATTATTAAAAATAAGATGCAAAAGACTTGTGAGAATGAATTGTCTTATTATAAAATTATTAATGCACAGACAAATGATTTGTACAGCAGAAAGAATAAAAGACCAGAAGACATAATCAAAAGTGGGTTTAAAAACAAAACTAGAAGATTCCTTGTATCTGCATGAAGTTTTTATTTTTATGGTGTTCTCTTATAACAATTCTAATTAGAATCATAATCAAATAACACGGAAAGCTTCAATAAAATTAGCAAGTCTTAATTATTCGATCAATTCACTTTCCAATTTACTAATTAATAAAAATTGAATCAGTATATTGATTTATCACTTTTAGTCGATTACCTAATAATAATTTGATAATAAGACAAACATTTCTATTGCTTCTATAGTATTTTAACGCATCATAATCAAACCACTTAAACTATGTAGTCCAAATTCTGGCTAAAATAAAACTCAAATTTAGATCTTTTTATACTCTAGTACTTTAGTAGTCTAGTTTCTGTCTCATTTGTGACATAAAGTTAAAAAGTACACTGAAGCTTTTCAAATACGTGAAGACAAAGCAATGCTTTAAACTGTTTTAATTATTTCAGACTATTCTCAATGGGTAAGTTAATTTGATAAGGAATACATATATTTATATAAGATTTGCTAGGAAAAGTAATTTGGGGCGTCACAAATTATTTGCAATTCTGTCGTCTATTATAAACTTAACTATGGCAAAAATCATTAACGTACCTTTTCCACTTAGTTTCTTACTACGTTTCTTCTCAGTGATATATATATTGTTAAAGAACTAGGTACTAGCTAACTTGACAGATATATTACACGCATTATAAAGAGTCAAGATCGACTTCTTCAACTTTGTTGCAGCTTAATAGGAGTTGCAAGTATACATTTGCTTTCCCTATTCGGTGTATTATAACCATAAAGATAAGCTAAGACAACGACATTTTTTTCTTAGAAAGATGAAAAGCAACTCTCGTTGATCTCTATTAGCGCATTATAAAGAGTAAAGCTCGACTTCTTCAAGTTTATCGGAGCTGAATAGGAGTTGCAAGTAGACATTTGCTTTCCCTATTCGGTGTATTATAACCATAAAGATAAGCTAATACGGCGATAAGTTTTTATCTTTCCCCAACTCTAACATTCGTTGATATGTATGATTTTACCTTCTGAGAATTGACAAATACTTTAAATAGCAGGTTGTAAGGCAAGTTTAAAAGGCCAAATAACCTATCACCATCTGTGAACAAGCCATGTCCAAAAAGAAACCCACTCCCCTTCCAGAAAGTTTATCACCATCTGTGAATAAGCCATGTCCAAAAAGAAACCCAGGCCCCTCCCAGAAAGTTTATCAACAATGTCGTAAAGTAGTAGTCTAGTTTTCTGTTACCTCAATTATTCTAGAGTAATCTCTGGTGTTATTTCCAGGCCATGGGCAAAGAGACAAAGCCATACTCGACGTGTAAAACACTATGAATTTACACTGCAATACAAGGGAATAAAGAAGATAACGGTTGAATTAGAACGAAGGCATCTTTTAACATGCAGTGCCCTACCGTCATTGGCTATGGTGGCTACTGCTGTGAGCTTTGGATGTGATATTTCTCGTTTTCCTTGTGCTTGTGTGTGCTTGTGAAAAAGGAACCCAGGCCCCTTCCAGAAAGTTTATCAACGATGCCATAAAGTAGCAGTCTACTTTCTGTCTCCTACTACTGACATATATTGCGCCTATTATAGAAATAATATCGACTTGTTTAAGTTTGTCACAGCTGAATAGGAGTTCCAAACATAGATGTCCTTTTGTATACGGTGTATTACAACCATAAACAAACGCTTAGACACCGATATTATTTTCTTGGAAAGATGAGAAGCAACTGTAGCATTGAATGATCTGTATTATTTTACCTTCTGATAATTGTCAAATAATTTAGATAGCAGGTTGTAAGGAAAGTTAAAAAAACCAAATCACTCATCGTCATATGTGAACAAGCCATGTCCAAAAAGGTAGATTGTGACATCTAAATTGTTAGCTCTATTATAAAGGGGTTACCAACCACTATCTTTGCAAACACTTCACATACTACGTATTGGTAACGAGGTAGGCCACCTGCATTTTCACGAATTTTTGTGCCAAAGATGAAACTTTTATAGCTAGCACTAGTATTTACCAAAAACAAGCTCTTTCTTCTATTTATATACCAACAAATATAGTATTAACTTTGTATTTTTTCTTCTTTAGTTTCCTTCTCACTACATTGCAGTTTCTTATTCTCTGTTTGAGTAAATAAGAGCTTTCCTTTGTTTATCAACCATTGTAAGTTCTCAGTCACTATTATCATATGTTTTGATTGTTTAGTTTACGTTTTTTATCTATTAATTATATGCACTGAATAGAGTTATAAAAAAAATGGCATGTATCATATTATGTTAGTTATTCATTTCAACGGTGTCACTTAACATATCATATCCGTGATATTGAACACTTCACTTCCATTAACTTATCATATAATAGAGCTATTTTTATGTTCTTCATCATCTCATGCACGAAATCATAATTTACGACATTTTAACGGAGTAAAAACATTAAATGACGTATGTCACAATTTGTCCTAGTTAATTTGTTGTCCTTTCACAATTTATCCTCATAAATCTTTTTGCTTAAATTAAACGCATACATCCGACTGTTTTGATGAATAATCATTTAATAGAGTTACAAAACATAAACTTCATTCATTTGTGCAAATCTTTAATGTTCATTAATGGATATAACTTAACATATCACACCAACAATTAATTCCATTAACTGTTAAATAGATAATATGTTGTTGAAACATAATGTTGACAATTATTTCCATTAAGTTTTGAACAAATAACATGCTATCTAAAATATACAATAGAGCTATTTGAATTGTTTCCATCATCTGTTGTCTAAAAACGTAATTTAGGATTTTTTTAACAAAGCAAGAACAATAAATTACACCTATTGCATTTTATCCTGATCAATCTTGTTCCCTACCCTACAGTAAACTTATCACATCGTCATCTTACTAAACAAGAGTTGGCTTTTGTTTATCGATCACCTGTAAGTTCTTCATTTAATTTTTGAGAAAAATATATAATACAACTGTTTGTTATGTAAATGAACGGTTACTTACATGAGCTTCTAAATATAGTTGACAGTAGAAGTAGGTTTAGAGTAAAAAATAAATGTGTAACATTATATCCTGCTACTCTTTTACTTGAGTTGTTATTAGTATGTTAACTAGAAAATATAACGAAGTTGTTTTTAATCTTTTTCATCAACTCTTTTGTGATATTAGAAACTCTTCTGCACAAATGATTTCCGAAAATGCATGATAGACCTAATTCCTGTTGATACATTTAAGATACTTAAAATGTAAATGTTTCTATAATAAGATTAGCATAATAATTGACATACCAAATTAATTGAAAACTTCCCCCTGCTATACGTATGGGAAGAATTTGTTAAACTTTTTCCAATTAATTAATAATTGTTTAGATGCAATACAAAAGGTAGCTCCAGTGTTTATATATCCATTTATTCTAGTTTTTGGAATTATCGTTTGAATAAAATGCAACCTACTATATCATTCAAAAGATTTATCGTCATAACAAACATTAATAATCTTTCGTTTTACAGATGAATTCAGGATATTTTGAAAGAAAAAGATATTTGAAACGATCAATCAAAGAGACATATGAATGTCAACAAATACTAGATGATATACTAGCAAGATATGATGCACAAAAGAAATATGCACATAACAGTCTTGATGCACGCCGATATGTGCAAATGTATGAAACCACTCAAACTATTGTACTCACTAATGAATTAAAAGACATAGTCATCAAAACAAGAAAATATTATCAAAAGTTGATCAATCGTCTTATAAATTAGATCTTATAATCACCCAGAATGAGTAATCGCTCTTGTACTATGTCCTGTTTGAAATAATAAAATACTTTTTTATTAGTGTCATGTTTCAATAAATTATTTCAACTTACAAAAGTTGCAGACACTTGTCCTGTTTGAAATAATACAATAATTTTTTATTAGTTTCATGTTTCAATAAATTATTTCAACTTACAAAAGTTGCAGACACTATGGAAGATACTTCTTATTTTGAGCGAAAAAGACTACTGAAAAAGTTAATTCAAACCACTTATGAACGAGAAGCCTAGCTAGATGAGCTTAAAATCACATATCATGCACGAAATAAGAAAGCACACGAAAGTCAAGATACTAATCCACAAAGTTATAACATCATGCAAGACACAGCTCGACTCATTGAACTAGTCGACGAATATAAAGCAGTATTAAAGTAAAAAAGAGTTTTTTATTTTGAACAAATGTCTGTATTAATTTCATAAATTGTATCTATCATAATCTGTATTTCCTAAACTGTATGTTTTCATTAATCTAAGATGTATTTTAAAACTCAACGAATGCTCAAACAATTAATTAGAAATACTAAACATCTTTATGTAGAATATACCGAATAGATTAATCAATTAACAAAATTATTAGCAGAAGTGCAATGAATTAAAGCAACACGACAATCTTTAAAGAAAGATCTTCAAAATTATTAAGAAATTATAACATTCTTAATTGATTAAAGCATGCATCCATTTTTATTATTCTTTGTATTTTTCTGCTCTCTTTTATTTATGTAGATTATATTGAAATTTATTCTTTTGTACTAGATCTCATCCTATTTAATTTAGTATTCCAAGAAATTTACCATTATTGAAAAAGAAGATGAGATATTAACAGATGATCAACATATCAACACTGAAATTACATCATCTGCACCTGTTTCAAGTTTATGATAAATTATATTGTTATCCGTTATTTATTTACTTAGCATTTTTAGCCAAAACAAATTTATGTTTACTTTTATACTATGTGACTAATATTTTATTGTTTTTTATATTGTTTAAGATATCATCAGTTCTTCTGCCGATGTCAGACAATGTCTTCAGAAAAGATTTAATGAGACGAATGCTAGCTCAAGTGCAGATGTTGATGACAGCAACAAGAAACCCAAATTATCCTAGACTTGTTTTTGCAATACATGAAACAATAAAACCATGTAACGTTTTCAACTTTGATGTTTTAATATCCTGTTTTAAAATATGTCTACTATCGCTATATGTTTATAACTTGTATTTATGTTATTACTACTTTGACATTTGTAGATCCTCCATGAATAATCTCAGGAAACATCAAGCTAAATAAATTACTTATTACAATTTGCCTTATTATACTCATCCACATTCATTAAATAAGAATTTTAAGATTCATACAACTATCAACATAGCAAAACAAATCATTGCGTTAAATTTTGTTTTGCTTCCCTTTTAACATGCCTTATGCTTCTGTTGCTTTGTAATTCTTATGATGTATTTCCTGAATATATTCCGTAACCATAACAAATTAAGGAAAGTTGTTCCCTAAATTTTTTTGTGACGTAGGGTAATTCCTTGTACTTTGTCCTCCTATTTCATGATTTAAGGTGTTTAATTTAACCAAATCTGACACTTAAAAATGCGAACAAGCCAGTCGCCCAAATCTTGACACTGTTCTTTAGACACGCTAAAGCTGAACTTGTTGATATTCTTTTATTATGGCTGAATTTATTGGTGTAGTTCACTAAATTTTTCCAAGCGTTAGTAATGTGTATATTATTATTGGATACGAAGCTTCGCCTTCAATACATCATTGTCATTATTGATATTCTTTGATTATAGCTAAGGTGATTGATCAGGATAACTAAATGTTTCAAAGCGTCAGTGATGTTTATATTATTATTGGATACGAAACTTCAGCTTCAATACGTCATTGTCATACTGAGGCAATATAATATTAAAATAATATTCAATTATATCTAATTGTACTAACAATGATATATTGAAATACAATGAAGATTAAACTCAAATTGCCAATAATTAAGTTTAATTTACTAATTAAAACATTTAGAATTATTATTCTTTCACTGTCTAATGAATAAATTCTGACACTACATTTCATAATTCATAATTAACATAATTATTCAAAAAAGCAAGAAAAAAATTCAAGAAATTGGCATTGACATAAAAAAGTTGAAAATATAAAAACTTCAGATATTCATTTTTAAATTGTAATTATAACAATAAAATTATAATTTTAACACAAAAGCTGTTAACAGATTACAACCTTCCTATGCAAATCAACTCACATTTTGAATCTTCCTTTTGTTCGAATATATCAAATTCGCTGCATAAGTATGACTTTCTATGGAAATTATGGTCCGTATAATCAAATCTTGATAACATTGCTGACAAAGACATTTGAAAGTTTCACAAGACATAATCCCTAGACTTCTTTTACGAATAGATACTGACCCACTGCTTTATTACTACTTGACAAATAATACTAAATTATTTTCATCCTAGCCTTTAACAGATTACATGCTATGTAGACAATCATTTCGTCTTGTTATTGGTCATATCTACTTTGATTCTTACATTTCTTTGACAAATAGATAGTAACCCACTGCTTTATTACTACTTGACAAATATTACTTTGTTTGGCACACTTATTGTACACAAATAAACATCTAGATTTAGAATTCTCGTGGTTGCAAGTCATATCATAAATGTTAAAGAAAAGAATCCTCTTGTAAATCAGGAAAACAGGCAATGGCTAAAGTTTTGACACAGTTCTTTAGACACACTCAAGCTGAACTTGTTGATATTCTTTGATTATGGCTGAAGTGATTGGTGAGTTTCACTAAATTTTTCCAAGCGTCAGTGATGTGTATATTATTATTGGATACGGACCTACGAATAGATACTAAACCACTGCTTTATTGCTACTTGAAAAATATTACTTTCTTTGGCACGCTTAACATATGCAAATAAACATGTAGATTGACAAAAGTGTAGTAAGAACTGAGGACTGTATATTTGTAAGCATTATGTGCTTTTGAATTTCTTTAATGAAATTAAATTTCTAAGTATCACCATATGTGAATGGCATAAATTATTTACTTAAATTAATGACTCAAAATTTCAAAATAAACTTTATTTGACAAGAAACTTGCAATAAATTGAAGTTTGATAAATTTTTAAAAAGCTTAAGTCGAATATTTAAAGTTACAAACTTTATTTCAAACTCACATTGTTTCAAATTTCAATTTGAACTTAATTTCAAAATGGAACACTCCATACATCTTTTAAATAAAAATTTATTTGAAATTCAAATATTGAAATTAAACTTAAGTCAATAAACGAAAATTTAACTTTCATGCTTTATATAAAAAATTAACCACTATCTAAATTTTAACTCTCAACGAAACTTTAATTGGGCAATAATGAGGACGATCATTAAAAAAAAACCATAATATTACCCTTACATAAAACAATCAGGCAGATCTTATGTTGTTCTATGTCTAAGGTGCTTCTGTTAATGTAACTGCTGACGATGCCAGTTTCGTTAATTGAGGTCTTCATTGATAATCTGAAACATAGTCACTATATATGATTAATTATATCTAAACACTACATCTAAAATGCCACGTGTACCATTTGAATCGCAGCTTACCTACCTAGTTTATGTTGCCCTTTTATAACAGGCCAAAAAACTCAACTGATTAAGTCACTTTATGCCACCATTTCGTTATTAATTCGATATTAATTTTTCCTATGAAATTCAAATATGCAATATTATCGTTAACACAGACGAAGAGAAAGGCAAAGTACTTCTCAACAATAACTTACATGATGTTCATTAAGCACATTGAAGTCATGCCCATGGAAGAGAAAAAAGATGATATAAGACGATATCTACTCGTCACTTTCACAAGGTAACTGTTTACTTTGCACGCCACCCTTATACATAGGCAATGCAATGGACCCTTTTGCTCTTTCGGTGGTTACAGTTCTCGAGATTGGAAGTCATGTTATCTTTTCAATTTCATATTTTGTTGTTGTCATTGTCTTAACTTCTTTGAAACGCTTTAATAAACTGTTTTCACTCTATGTCACATGCCAGACTAAAACTACAGTACTAGACTGAAACTAGACTAATAGAGTATAAAGCAATCCAAAAGTAATGATTCTACAAACAGAGACTTGAAACAAACTAGTAAGAAAAACAACATTGCGAAATCGCCTAGTGTTATGCTTAGACTTCTTTTATGAATAGCTATTGCCCCTTTCTTTATTACGACTTGACAAATGTTACCGTTGAATAAGACATCAACAAGAACAGAAAATTTGTTTAACTTCTACAGCAATAAAAAAGTTTTGAACCAAACTCTGCACAATCAATGAAAATATTGTAAGAAGCACAACTTCCAGCCTCCATCTTAATGTTTATAACCCTATTCTTTATCACGCCCACCAAATTCGTTGCAAGCGCCGCCACAAATGTCGCCATAAATTGCGCTTATACCTGCATCCAAGGCTTTCAACCATCACTCCATCGTTCAAACTTGTCTTTATTGTTTGATAAAATGACGCCAACTGTCACGCATTTACTATCACCCTCAATAAAAAACCACTCCATGGGCTTGTTATACCTTCCTGTTTTGACATCTTTGTAATACCACAAACCAATGCAAGTCATGGAGTAAATCGTTTGTAGAACAAAAGTTGCAGAAACCTTAGAGAACAACGCCACAACAACTTTCTACTGTTAGAGAGGATACGTTTATACCAGTTATAAGAAACCTAACCACCCAACGAGTCATATGGAGGTGCGTCGATATCATTCTACGAGCTCTCATGGTGTTAAAGGTAAACTTTGTTTATGTTCTGGGGTGCATTAGAGATGAATTTTGTTTTAATGCGGTGTTATGTGGCGATTATATCGCGAACTATAACATGCATGTACCATTCATTTGCTAACCATTCCTTGACAAAATGAACACATATTCTACTTCCCTCAAGGACTTTAGCAATGAATTGAACTCTTAATTTCTTAATTGTTAGAATTTCATTCCTCCCAATTTCCTGATTTTCTTGAAACAATCATCAAAACATAATGATAATTTTATTCAATAAATATTGCAATAAAAAACAAAGAAAATACAACAAGTACAAGAATTATTACATTAAACTCAAAATCATGTTTCTCCTCTATGTGAAATATTGCTATGATTAACAAGGTAATTAACATGAAATAGAAAAAATAACAAGGCCACGACATAATATTTGCAATGAGAAATTTGACAGAAGAAGAAGAGAAATATTGATGTGAATATGTGAATGAAAATTAGTGTATTTATAGCAAAATATAGAATATAGCCGTTATATGACCGTTAGAAATGTATAAATTATAGCCGTTATATGACCGTTACAAAGATATAAAATATAGCCGTTATATGACCGTTAATAGTTCTATTAAAAATAGCCGTTATATACATATATTAATACGTATATAGCCGTTTGACAATAATGTTCAATAAAAATAAAATCATTAAAATATTGTACAAAATGAAATTAAGTGTTTTCCACAGGTGGAGACACAGGAGAGAGCATTTCTTCTAGTTATAGTGAACCTATCCACCTTAGGAGTCAGATGGAGGTGCAACAATATCATTATGCGAGCTCTCTTGGCGTTAAAGGTAAATTTTGCCTACAGTTTGTTTATGTTCTCGAGTACATTACAGATGAAGTTTCTTTGAAGTCAGTGAGTATTCTCTAGTGATTCTGGTATACTCTGACGATGGCATGTGTTATGTAGACGCTGAACTATGGTATGCTTGTGCTGGTCCTTCAGTAACCGTCCCTCAACAAAATGAAAACGTCTTGTACTTCCCACAAGGACATATTGAACAGGCCTGCTTTACATGATTTATTCGATTATGATTTCTATAGTGTCAACTTTGTGATAAGCTATTTGCACAGATTTGATTTGCGTTCATATTGTCGAGGTTGCATGTTACATATCAGTTTAAAGCACTTTTTATTAATGTGTTGATCAGATTGAAGTGTCAACTAACCAACCAGCTGACCAAAAAAAGCCGTTTTATAACCTTCCGTCAAAGATCCTTTGTCGTGTCATGAAAGTTATTTTAAAAGTACGTCATTAGTAGCTTTGTCGTTGAAATTATTGGTTTGTACCTAACATTTATTACTTGTCAAGTTTGTTGTACGTTTTGTAATTTCATTTTTTTTCTTATTGTCTTATAATATATGGTAGGCCGACCCAGTTACAGATGAAGTTTTTGCTGAAGTTACGTTACTCCCTGAGCCCAACGTAAGTAAAACTTCATTATGTGTTATGTTATATAATGCATGGTTAAGCATTCAAAGCCAAATGATTGTTATGAAATATTTATCTTATCATATCAGCAAGACGAGAATGCAGTGAAAACGAAAGCTCCCACATCTTCTCCACCGAAGTTTCATATACGCTCATTTTGCAAGATTTTAAGTCCCTCAGATGCAAGTACTAATGGTGGACTTATCATTCT
>JANZXP010000004.1:450836-461689 GCA_027576715.1 Erythroxylum flavicans
ATCCAGTTCCTTGCCAACTATCGACCCCGATCTCTTTTCATTTGTTTTGGGTATTACCAAATCTAGAAAACGTCAATAAGCTTAGAAGATCAATTCAAAATTCAATTTAAAATGTTCAGTTGCCTGAATTTTTCTTTTAAAATGGTATCTTTTTAATTATTTATGATTAAAAATCTAAATTGATTTAGGCGATTTAACTGTAAAATCTTTGAACTATCCAATTTTTAACTTTTTAGTTCGATTTACTTTAGTAAATTTTGCTATTAAAATTTAATCAGTTTACTAATTAATTAATCAATTTTCATAAATTAATTTATTTTTATTTAACAGTCTATCTTTTCTATTAAACTTTAAATTACGAACAACGTCCTTTATTATATTCTTCAATTTTATTCAATCTTTAACCAATTTTTAATGGTCTAATACCGACTAAACTTTAAATTTCTTGTCTTACCAGTTTAACTTTCGGTTCAATTTTTTCACAATTGTTAATTATTTAATCTAATTCAATTTAAAATTAACTAATTAAGTCTAAATTGATTATTTTTCAAATCAAGCTTCAATTTTGACTAAGTCTAGAAAATCAATTTAAAATTTAATTTAAAAGTTCGATAATTTGAAAACCTTGTTTTTAATTGATATTATTTAATAAATTAAAATAATACTGTTTTGGAACAAATTGACACCAAACACAGCCAAGTTGATAGAAAATGGATAAGAACAAGCCGCACCATATTGTCTTTCCGCTGGTGAGTTGGAAGCTTGGTTTGATTGGATTCTTTAATCATGATTTAAAATTTCAAAGCGTGAGCTAATCATAGTCTTCGTGATTGGGACGTTATATGGTTAAGATTATGGCTCTTGATAGTAATCAGAAGGTACGGCTTTGGGTTTAATGTTTGCATTATATGGCATTAAAAAGGTGGAATAACACGTAGATCAGTTGAAAGCAAGGCTTGCGTAATAAAATTTGATTCTATTAAGGTATTTAATATGTTTGTGATTTATAATAAATTGATAAATATAATTGATATTTTAAAAATTTTGATTCTATTAATAAATTGTTTGGAAACTTCCGAATTAGATTTGTTGACGAATTGGATTCAATTATATTTATTGTATTGAATTAAATTCAATTTACATTGTTTAGAATAAATCTATAAATATTAAAATTGAATTCAATTATATTGTTTGGAATACAATAAAAATGAATTCAATTATTTTGTATGACTTTTTTATCCTTAACTTAAAATAGTATGTAATCAATGTGCGTGTGTCTTGTAGTAATTTATATATTTATGATGTGTATATTTGAATTTTTTTTAATATTTTGAAAAGAATTGGCTCTTCAATTTACATCATTTGAAATGTGAATTAAATTCATAAAAAAATTGAGATTCAATTATGTGTTTGAATTCAAGTCATCTATTTTTTAACATTCCAAACGCATGAATTGAATCTAATTCTTTAGTTTCCGAATACCGCATAAGGTATTTAATAAGTTTGTGATTTATAATAAATTGATAAATATAATTGATATTTTAAAATACACGCGCGCCTACTCGCACACACACACAGCTACACACACGCACCCACACATACACACTTAGGCAGACCCGCACGCACGCACGATTACTACATATATATAATACTTACAAACATGACATATTATTCCAAAATCAACCATCGAAATTTATTTTGATTGAAATAATTCGAAATGTGTTAAATGGATAAGATAAGCAAAACTAATAAAAATAAATGTAAATTAAATTTATAAAAAATATAAATGATTGTAGTTAATTGTCAAAAAGTCATTCTTTGAATAAATGTAAAAAGGGCTATAGTCTTGTTCTTTGGGGCATGTAAACAACACCTTTTGGACTTTGATACCCACTTAATAGATACAAGCCTGCAATCAAACCCTAAGGGGAGGGCAGGTGCCTAGTGCTTTCTTTTCAACATAGGGCAAATCCAATTTCAGATTGATTACCCAATAATGTGATTGTGATAGCTACATTAATAGTATAACAAATAGAAACTGGTTTATTTTTACGTATTTTAAAATTTTTTAATAAGTGTTTAAATTATAAAAATTAACTTCATTAGTATTTTACGGTATCTTTGTTAATATAATTTTTTACATTCTTATGAAAAACACAATAATGACCAAAACGTGATTATTTATTTAATAATTAAAAATTACTCAGACAAGAAGATATTAAACGTTCTCTCTAAATATCAGTAAAGCAGATTTCGAAAAAGCAGAAAAAGACCAAGAAAGTGCAGCAGTAAGCGTAAATATCCACCATTAACATCAGCAATAGAGCTCGTTTAATACCTGAAGTGACCCAGTAACGAACTATAAAGTAACAGTAAGCAGACCCATCAACTAGAACCTGAACACTTTAATCACCAAATTGTGTACCGACCGCACATTGGTACCTACACTGACCGGGCAAGTAAAATCTGGATTGAAATCCCTAAAATTAAAGTCTAAATAACATGCAGAAGGTCACAGGTTACATGTTTGTGCATTATACAAAGTTAACACCAACCCACGTATTCAACAAAACTTACAGTTACTCAGAAGTATTCAACTCAGACGACAGCTCCGAATTTTTTCTCACAAACAATTTCCCCATATCTTCAGTTACAACATTACTCCTGACATGAAACAAAATTAGATCATCAACACCCGAGATTTTTGTTATACATAAAAGAAAATAAGATTGCAGTAATCTCAGAAAACTTGAGAGATAAAAGTTGCATCTTGTGAGGATTAATATGCAAAGACTAATTATTAATCTGAGCTTCTTGAAGAGTTATACCGAACTCGGGGACCAAGTTATGAATTGTACTCTGCAAGATCATAAAGCCGCCTGAATGTAAGTTCACAAAATTCTCATCATGGTTCGACTTCACTCGAAGTCAGTTGTAGCAGCTGCAGCAGGAGCTAAATATGCAACAGTAATTTAAGAGCAGATACCCAGCCAGATGAAAAAAGGAGTAACTTAGAACAACATCATCTGACTTGTTCTTATTAAACTGATTTATCTTATCCACAATTAAATGATCTCCTCAAGATTCTAGTCTTTCAATGAATATTCCTAGCACCTCACAAGCCTACACGTGGTTCAATACACTACATTGTGGTACCTTCTCATAATCTACAGTCAAAGATTCATACCGAAGCAAGCGAATTAAAGATTCATCAGAGAACTCAGTTATTCCAAATGGCATCCAAACTCGTGAACAAAAAAGGAGCAATGATAGCCCATGCCAAAGAACTAACGAGAAAATTACAACAACAGCAAGCAAACATCAATTCATCACAGCTCACCTTCCGCTAAGCTGGGGAGGGACCAGCAAACCACCAACAGTATCAGGTACGCTCTTTGTCTGCCGCAAGGTCCCTTTTGGTATTTTATTACGAGCTAACGAGGAACTCAATCCATTCGAGTCTCTCTTGCGCGAGGCATTTTCAGCCATTGCAGCTGAAACTCGAGAAGCATGGTCACTCCCATTCATCGGTGAGACGCTAGGCGAATTCAACAGCAATGAAGCATCCGGAAGCTTCATCACAGGAGTGACTGATGGTTGAGCATTACTTTGTAGTCGTACTTGTTCATTTGATGCCAACCCAGGTCTCCTACACAAATCAAGATTAAAAAAAAAAAAACCCTTCAATCAACATGACATGGATTGTAAGTTTTTGCTTAACGGGATTGTGACAATTTCAGCACTAGAATCAAAAAGTTCCAAATCATCAGAATTTCTATAATTCATGCAAACTCAGTATAAAGTATCCACATCCCATAAATTCCTATCTCAAACCCTAATTAGCAATAAATTAAATACCTCTGCTAAACTACATAAACCTCAAGCCGCACGCACAAGATTGAAATACCTCTCCTTTTCTCGCAATTTCCAATCAACCAAACAAAAACAACAATATTCTAGGGTTTGGAATTGCAACGTAAAAAACATTATTCAGAGGAAAATCAAAAAGAGAACGAGAGATTACTGGTCAGTTGTGGGCATTTTAGGAGGCGAAGGTTCGCGTTCCGCGGCTTGTTTAGTGTCGTTTCGGGCTTCTTGTTCTATAGTATCTTCCTGCACGTCGTCGTCTGATGAAGAAGAAGCGTAGTCTACTAAAGACATCATCTCTCTCTCTCTCCCGTCTGTGTACTGTAACCTCCTTCCTCAAATCTCTGATGTTGCCCTTTTTCTTCAGTCTTAAGCGATTCAGGTCGTTTTGTACTCTCACCTATACGCGCCGTTTTTTTGGCACCATAAAAGAAAAGCAGAACGACAGCGTTTTAACCTACAGTACCTTTTCTATTTATTTCTTTTATTCTCTTTTTTTCCTTTTAAATAGTTGTTATTCCATCTTTGGATAATTACAATAATTACATTATCTCTTTCGTTCTTTTTTATTTTTATTTTTATTTTTAAATTATTATTTAGCTTTTTAGAACTATTTAATCATCTTGTAATTCTTTTTATTATATTTGATTGATTTATCATTTATTTATATTTTTAAAACGTTGTTATATAAAAACTTTAAAAATTTTATGTTACAATATTTTAATTAAAAATATGTGAAAACTATATTAACAACGGTTGACTATGAGGAAATGAGAATTTTTAAAACATAACAAAAAACAAAAAATTATAAAAAATGAGTAATTACATAAATATTTAAATATTTTCATTAATTAAGATTCAAAGATAAAATTAAAAATGATCACATAACGTACTAGTTGCAACCATAAACCCTTCTATAGTCATCAATTCAGACATTAAAACCATACAATACTCTCATGGTATGCTAGAACAGACATCAAGTCTTCTCGTATTTCAACTGCAAATCAACTTCCATTGATGACTTTGACAATTCAGTAAAAACAGATGACAATTCATGATCAAAGTCTTGATGCTTGAACAAAATCATAGCTGCAGAGAAGAAGTTTTAGTCCTTTGTAGCCTCTCTATTCCCACATTCTGCATCAGATGTCTAAAAGTTACATCTTCTCCAGCAACCTCACTGTGATCACTAAAATCAGAACACCTGCGAGTCTTGTGATTCGAGATCGCACCCTTTTGTTGGTAAATCAAGCCAAACTTAACAAATGAAGGAATGAGTACTGCAAAGTATTTAGTTTCCACCTCATGCAGTTTAGTAACTAGGAATGCAGTTTTGGAAATATAGACTTATTAGGTTGTTACACTAATGACCAAGAGATGAGGGTTCAGAATGGGATCAAGGTTTTTGACCAAGTAGTGATGGTCTATAGAAAACATGGGATTGTGCAATCTCAATACGGTCTCTTGGGTCGTTCATCGTTTCATCCCTTAGAGCTTGAAGGATGGCCTGCACAGGGAACTCCCTGAATGGGCACAGAGGCTACATGAATTAGAATGCACATTTGGACCTTACTTAGCAATGCATTCAACAGGATGATGAGCTTTAAAACTAAAGTAACCATTCAATTCAGAGAATGCTACTTTGTCTATGCAAATGAGAACGAGTGCACGTGAGAGAGTAGCTGTTTAAGATGACTGCAATCTTTTAAAGAGTGAAGTTCAGGGTATACCTTGCTATAAGTATTTTGTAAAGCATCTTCAGAATGGGACAAAGCTCAACTGGAGCTACAGGTTTGTTTTCTTCTGGATGTAGGACACTCAGAGAAGACTGATTGAGCAGCTCATAAAATGCCTTCACCGCAGAGACACCCTGCAATGGCGGAATTAGAAGTGTAAGTGATCTCCAAGATTGAACCGTAAACTAGGACTGGAGCCAAAAAAAAACCTAGAGCCGAAATGCAGAACGATGATGAAAAGATCATCAATGACTATGCTCTATCAATGCTATTCTTATCAAAACAAAATCAGTTTATTTCAACAAGGTAGAGCACTTATATATTCAACACAAGCATGAGTGATAAAGAATAATACCTGAATCATCCCCTTACCCTTGATGCTATCACCCATCTCAAGGGTCAACTCACCTTTGGCCAACTGTTGACCGTACCATGCATTACGACCTTTCAATAAGGTGACGTAAGTATCAGCCAATAAAGGGCCAGCAAGCCTTTCAGGTTCTTCCGCCAACAGATGCGTGATGAATATCATCTCTGATGTGCAGTGTGCAAAGTAGACTGATTTACTGGTAGCACTCTCATTGGTTAAAGCAGCGACCATTCCTGTAAGAGTGTGACTGGGAATTAGAAAATGATAATCTGTTCAAGAAAACATACTATTCCAGATTTTATATCACAAGTACTTCCTTTCATGTAGAGAAGATTGCAATTGGAGCAAAAATCAAGAATATAGGATACAACAAAGAAGAGCCTTTTGTTCAATGAATGCAGAAACATATTGATAGGAAGTCAAACAAGGATCAACTAGAATCCTAAGGTTGCCTAGGGGAAATATATGTGCCACTTTATTTGCAATTCTAAGGCTATACCATCAGCAATAAAAGGTATAAATAAACTAAACAATTCAATACGAAGCTAAACTTTGGTGTAGAAGACACAGATCTCACCAGCTCCAATCGCATACACATTCTTCAAACCACCCATAATTTCATGAGTAACAAGATCACCATTATCCCACACTATAAAGTGAGGCTGCCTCAAAAACTTTGCCAATGGTTTCCTCCATTTTTCTGCTCCACATATTCGAGCATTAGCATATTCTTTATTGTAAATCTCCGCTGCGATGTTAGGTCCTCCAAGATAGAGGATGTTCTCCATTGGAATTCCAGCTGAAAAAGAGATTGTTAATAGCAATAATGGCTACAAGTCCCATACACATATGAAGAATCACCAACAGATTGCAAAACATACTGAAAGGATATAATGATATTACTTGCTCGATTAATCATTTGAGTGGGAGTTATTATACGCGTCTCGGGATCCAACTCAGCTTCTACACCTTTAGCAAGAGAGATTATTATTGGTACAGTAATCCTTTCCTTCCAATACCGACTGATTTCCTCAAAGATCTCCTTTGTTTCAGTTGATGGCAATCCATTGATGACAATATCTGCATCCCAAACAGCCTCTTGCAAGTTGGTTACAACTTTCAAGGGGCAAAGAGGGGTCTCTATCATATTCAGGCAAAAACCATCTTTCAAGATCTCATCTGCATTTAGAGTCCTATCGCCTAATCTTGCCTCAACATACTTTAAATAGGCACAACGCCTAATCAATCTTCGTAAGACATCTTCCCTCGAATTGATCACTTCAAACAAGTGTTCAGCTGTGGCCTTATCAACAGTTCTCCCATGCCTTCTCCAAATCCTTATCAGAACCTTTTCTCTTAGGTGGCCGTAACTATCTTGCAACAAAGCAGTAAACACACTACCCCAAGCACCAGCCCCAATACCAACAATCCTCAATGGATCACCTTCTGCTTTACCCATCAAGGCTCGAAGTTCATCAAGCTTCTCTTCCACAGAGCCATTCAAATTCTGAAAAGTTTGAGTCAACCCATTTGAATAAACAGCATGATTTACGGCTCCAACATTCTCAACCATCTTCTCCTCGCAGTTACACAACACCCTGTTTGCAAAGAAAAACTAACTGTGCAGTATCAATGCCAAAACAAGTACCGTTTTGTTTTATTTCCTAAATCAGCAATTCAGAGCCAAATCCTAAGTGCCCAAAACAAACCCAGAGCCAAACTCGAACAAGTATACAGAGGCACAATCAGTGTACAACTTTTTTCCAAGACAATACAAGAAAGTTATATAGGTGAATTTGTTACCAACTTCAAACCCTCTCAACCAAGCATTGACCCAAGAGATTAAAAAGTGGGTTACACGCCTCATAGGTTATTCCATTGCTCATTTATCAAGCGGGCAATAACCCAGATAAGTAATTTCCAAGAATTCAACTTTGATTACTCAGTCAACAACTTTGGTGATCTAACCGCACCATATCAGTCAAAACAGAAACGAAAAAATGTGAAACAAAAAGTAAGCGAAAGCGAAACCAAACTCCCTTTGTCGGTTTCCACAAAACGGCGACACGATTTTTGTTCCGTTCCGCTTGTGTCATGAACTCTCCAATCCCACCAAACACGAAATGGGTACGTAATCAAATACAAAGTCGATACAAACGAAGCATAAACACAATGGGAAGTTAAAAAAAAAACAGCAGTAGCGCGCAATGTCTGCACGCAGAGAAACGGAACAGCAAGACAAGAAAAAGGCTATCACCAAATTTCTGATTACGTTTCTTGAAATAGTAAACAGAGACGATAAGGAAGAAGAAGAATGAAGACAGAAATCTCCAAGAAAAGCAAGAAATGAAGTAATTGCGTGAGGAACTGGGTCAGTGAGCTCGGACAGAGTCGTTACTGCGAGGAAAAATCATTAGACGGAACATCCAACTAACTATGCTATGCGAGTCGGTCGGGGCAATCAATTAGGCTTTAGTCGGTGGTTATTAATGGAATCCATAGAATGGAATATTATTATATCATTTTATTAAAAGTTTATAATAAAATTAAATTAAATAAGATGAAACGAGAGAATTTTATATTATATTATACAATTAAATGTTTAATTTTATGAAAATTATAATAAATAAATTTATAACTTTTGTATTTTAAAATATATCAATTATAACTTTACAGTAATTAATTAAATAGTGTTTATTTAACTAAAGTTGTAAACTATAAATATAGGACAATTTTTAAATTAAAATAAAAAATACTTCAAATCAAATATTTTTAATTAAAAAATAAAAATTAAAAAAAAGGAGAGAGGCTTAAATATTGTATAATAAAAATACGTATGTGCATTCCAGTCATATTGAACATTAATTTCTTTCCATTTAATGCCTCTGTCTCTTTTGTGAATCCCAGTTGGAAGGATAAAGAGACCGGCGGGCATGAAGGCAATAACTATGCCCATCTACTTCTCTTTTAGTTCTTCAACGTGGATATGGTACTTATTAGTATCCTGATATTGTTATATATATATATATATATATAATATCTTATAAGTTATATATTTCAAACAAATTATTTAACAAAATTAATAAATTCAAAAAAGTTATGGACCTTGGGTGAAAGTTAACTGGATCATGCATATGGCGGTGGCATGCGAATACTTCAGGATGACTTAGCATGTTAAATTAAGTATGATGCGAGTTTTGGTAGAGTTTCGGATTGTGTACAAGTTGACATAACTAAGGTTTAAGTTTTTGATGGACTAAAAACTTAGTAGGACTCAAATGGACAGATCGTGACTAATGGACTTAATATGGGTAAGTGTTGGATCGGATCAGTATGTTATAACTAATTTTGGGTTGGACGACTCATCATCAACAGATAAAGATCGTAGGTAGGCATGTCAACGGGCTGGACTGGGGCTGGACTAACGATAGCCCGGCTCGGCCCGTTGAAAAAAATTGGCGAGTTAGCCTAGCCTACGGCCCTTGGGCCATGGTGGGCCAAGACCCTCCGACCCGTCGAGTCTGAGTCGACACGGAAGTTTACTATATTTTTAAATTTTTTGAAGACAAATTTAAAAATTGTAGTTGTATTTTTTAAAATTCATAAATTATAAACTATAACATAATCATTTATAATATTTTGTAAAATTATACAAAAATATTTATATAAAATAAAGGATATAAAATACGAACTAATTTATATTTATTAAAAATATATAACAATGATAATGTTGTCATAATTATTCTTTGTAAAGTCAATTTAATCTTTTTATTTTATTTTTCATATTTACATAATATATACATTATGCATATATGTATTTATATTAATCTTAAAAATGAATTAATCACTTATTCACTTTATTAATCCTAATGTATGAATTCCAAAATAATATATAAGTAATTTGGTTATAAAAACAAATATATATTTATATATTTTTGATTTGTTTTTATAAAATATTTATTTCATTAACTCAAAAATAGTTATTTTACTTTGCTTCTAAAATCATTATATTCTAATTAATCTAAATTCATATAAATTACATTCATAATTTTTTTCCTATCTAAATTCTAATGTTAGAAGATTCATTTCTACCAAAGTCACTGTAATTAAAATTTTGTTAAGAGTAATTTCTTAGATCCTTAATGTAAGCCTTGATATAAGATATAAGTATACTTTGAATCCTTCTCATCAGTCATCTTTACAGTGTTATAAAGATATCAGTGATATCATATATTCATATTTCATAAAATTAATGAAAATTTCATATTTTTCTTTTTAATATATGTATTATGTGACAACTTTAAATTATAACAACATATAATTATTTAATTATGATATAATAAAGTTATTGAGATATATGTAATGGTGTTACTAAGTTAATAGTTATAGTTAAAATTATGAATTATATTAATTAAAAAACTTTAATTTACTTAAATTATTTGTTATTTAGGACATTTACTTCAATTAATTAGAAAGTTATATGAAAAGTTAATAAGTTAATAATTATAGTTAAAATTATGAATTACATCAACTACAAAACTTTAATTTACTTAAATTATTTATTAATTAGAAATTTAATTCAATTAATTAGAAATTTATATGAAAAGTTAATAAGTTAATAGTTATAGTTAAAATTGTGAATTACATTAATTACAAAAATTTTAATTTACTTAAATTATTTATTAATTAGGTTATTTAATTCAATTAATTAGAAATTTATATGAAAAGTTAATAAGTTAATAGTTATAGTTATTAATTACAAAACTTTAATTTACTTAAATTATTTATTAAATAGGAAATTTGATTCAATTAATTAGAAATTTATATGAAAAGTTAATAAGTTAATAGTTATAGTTAAAATTATGAATTACATTAATTAC
>JANZXP010000004.1:461789-476997 GCA_027576715.1 Erythroxylum flavicans
CTTTTTAATATATGTATTATGTGACAACTTTAAATTATAACAACATATAATTAATTAATTATGATATAATAAAGTTAATGAACTGTATGTAATGGTATAGTATGATTAATTAGGACATTTAGTTCAATTAATTAGAAATTTAATTGAAAAGTTAATAATTTAATAGTTGTAGTTAAAATTATGAATTACACTAATTACAATTTTTTAATTAACTTAAATTATTGATTAATTTTTTAAGAGAAATTTGATCAAACAAAATTCATGTTTCATAAAATTAATAAAATTTTGACCTTTATTTCTTTTTAAAATATGTATTATGTGTCAACCTTAAATTATAACAACATGTAATTAATTAATTACGATAGAATAAAGTTATTGAGATGTATGTAATAGTATAGTATGATTGGACATTTAATTCAATTAATTAGAAATTTAATTGAAAAGTTAATAAGTTAAAAGTTATTGTTAAAATTAGGAATTACATTAATTACAAATTTTTAATTTACTTAAATTATTTATTAATTATTTTAATAAATAATTAAAAATTTTTGAGTTGTGGGCGGACCACGAGCCGGGCATGTCCAACCGGTCCGTCCACTGTTCCAAGGGCCACAGGCCGACCCTCGGCCCGTCCACCCCGGCCTGTGGGCCCGTTTGATCGGACCAAACTCATTGACCACGGGTCAGGCTAATGTTGACATCTCTAATCGTAAGGATCTTAGATAATGTAACAAATAAGATCATATAGGATAAACATCAATGCTAAAAGATAAAGACCACATAGGAGGATCATCTAAAAATAGTAAACGTCTTCGTGAATAGAGGTAGATCATGTGTAATCTTTTATCTTGTTAATTGAAATGTAAATAGACCATATCGGATAGATTCTATTTATATGAGGATGTTATCTTATAGGATATTGATGTAATATGATAAGATAAGATGTGATCATGGATAATAGAGTTCTATTAGGTCTTAGGATTATAACTTGTTTCCCCAAACTTTGATGCCTATATATAGTTTATTTGAGCCTTGCTCCTCACACGGAGTTAAGAGATAGTTCATTTGTATATTTTGAGGGATGTAATAAAGGTTTTGCATTATTACTATATCTCTTCTTTGCTTTTATTGTTGTCATTATTATTGCTTTCGTTGTTTTTCTGGCGAGTGTGAGAGTTAAGTATTGCGAGGGTCGCTAGGCGTTCAAGAATTAGATTGTTAGTCGATGATCACGTGAAAAAGGTTTAGTCTTGCTTAAACCGATCTAAGTAAGATTATCGTGCAAAGGAGTAGGCGTGACTTGCAGATAAGTTCGATGCTTAAGAAGACCTTTGTAACATCTAATATTGTGTCCAAAACTATACATTATTTGATTACACCTATGTGTTGGCCAAATTGTCTTAAAAAACACACCTTCATGCATTTTCAATTTATTTTAAATATCAAATCACATCTCTTTCACTAAATCTTGATTCAAAATTATGTTCAAAGTTTTTCAATTTATTTTAAAATATTAAGAGAATTTTTTAAATATCAAAATAATTTTTACACTGAAAAAAATTTACCATCATGTCCTATGTGCAAATGGCTATAAAATAATTAAACTCTTAATTCATTCAAATGACTACCAACAGATTACAAGAAATATTATAATGATTTGATTTAAGTTTTAATATACTTGAATACTCTGTTCTTATTTCACTTTAATTGTATGTACTCTCCAATTTACTCTTTTTTTTAAAGCATTGATTGTTTAATTTATTTAATTGACCTTTTTCTCACTTTATTAAAAATTGTCATTCACATACACTTAATTTCATTATAATATAGTTACCGATGCATCAAAAATAATTTTATTAATAGTAATATATTAATAAAAATTAAACTAAGTTTAAATTAAAATATTAAACATACATTTATATGATAGAATTATTAAATTAATTTAAATTCCAATTATACATGAATAAGAAGAGTTGTATAAGAAAATATCACCTTTAAATAATTATTATAATAAATTGTTTAATACAAAATAAATTATGCAAAAAATTTACATAATTATTATGAAATTATACAATTAGAAAAAAGTTATACCATAGGCCTTATTACTATAGAAAATAGGTAGCATATAAATGTTTTTGAATATTATTTTTGGATACTACAATAAAACTACCTCTTGTCACAAGTTTTTTATAAAATGATTAAATTTATTTAATAAAACCGATTATCTCTAGATGTAATATAAGAATTTGATTTTATAATATATTATATCAGTCTTATTTTTAATATTTTGAAAATAATTAACTCATGTGGAATTACTATATTGAATATGGTTAATTACCAAAAAAGTTCAAACTTTCGTCAAAATTTTAATTATAATTTGAACTTTAAAAAGTAACAATAAAATGCCAAAATTTTCAAAAGTTTTCAATTATAGCCCAAACTTCAAAAAGTAGTAATAAAATGCTTAAATTTTTTTCAAATTTAGCCCAACGTTAATATTTTCGTTAAGTTTACTGACATAGTTTGCTAGGTGTATCATAAACTTTAATTATTAATACATGTTAGCCAAAATTAACACAACAAATGAAGATTAATGAAATGATGTCGTTGTTTAAAAATGACCTAAATTAGATTACGCAGCTCTGATAACTTTACGTTTTGATTTTAGTTTTTTCTTTAGTTTTCAGTTTGTTCTCTCGATACTCTCACTATTCGATTTTTAAATTACACAGCTCCGACGCCTTCATTCTAGGGATATCAGAAGAATGAACTAAAAATTAAGAGCTTATTGGTGTAGTACGCTGTAATGTGAGAGTAATTTGAGACGTCAAAAGAACAAACATAAAACAAAGGGTTGAGGAAATTGAGAGAACAACAAATAACATCGGGTCATAATTTAAGAAAATTGAAATTTTAAGCATTTTATTGTCACTTTTTTAAGTTTGAGCTATAATTAAAAAAATTAAAAGTTTGGGCATTTTATTATTACTTTTTAAAGTTTAGTTATAATTAAAAAATAACAAAAATTTAAGGTTTTTTTAGTAATTAACTCTATTGGATATCGTGAAATTAGTAATCATATCTTAAATGAGCAATATCAGTAGATTAATACATATGAATTGTAATTAATTTAATGTTTTAAAAGCAAACAAACTTACCTTTATGATTTATTGTTTAATTTAAAAATTATTATATATAATTATACTTTATGAAAATTAATATATTACATCTATTTTCATTTTTTAATAATTTTTAAAATTATTACTTATTTATAATCTTATTTAGTCATTTAATAATCTTTTTTATAAATTATGTTAATTTTTATTTATTTTTAAATAACATAATATTAAAAAATTTAAAATTTAATATTATATAGTTTTTAAAATTATAATAATTAAAAAATAACAAATGATAAAAAGTAAATCCACTGTGGAATAACCGAAAAATAGAAAACAAAACAAGGGCTTTTACTGTCTTAAAAACCGAGATTGGGCCAATCCATCAAACGGACAAAGTTAACCGAGGAGAAGGATTGCCTAAACCAGATTACCAAACGGCGAATGCAGTTGCGCGCGAACTGAACATTTTCTAGAGTCGATTTGATTCACGATATTGCTTAAGTGAGATGTCTTCAGGAGTAGAAAATCCTCTTCGCCCAGAGAGGATCTTGGCCATCGTTACGATAGCTGTTAGCAGATTCAGAGAACGTGTTCGCTCCTGTTTCGTGCTGTGTATGTATGGAGTCTGCAGCTGAAAATTTGGCGCCGTTCTTCAATGTTCTATTCCTAGGTAAGATATAGATAACAAGAACGGGGTTACTTTTGGTTTTTGTTCTTTTGCTCTGTTAATTTTGACAATCGCTTATCAGTTTCTAATATTTTATTCAAACTTGAACTATTTATGTGCGTATTAGTTCAGTGAATGCTGAGCTCTGTGGTATCCGGAAGGAAACAGGCAAAACATGTCACTAAATGTTTCTGTGAATGAGAATTTCTAGTGATGACATTGAAAGGCCCAACCGTCTATCTTGCAATCTGATATATGCTTCGACATTTGAGTTAATTTGGATATCTAGATTTTTGGGTTCATTGAGGAATGGAGCTGGTGAACTGCAATGTGGGTATTGATGAACTTAATTTAAAATGATTTTCTACTTAATCAGCATGACTGGATAAATAGATTTTTTCTCCTGGAAAAGTGGAGTTATGACATATTTTTTGAATTCCACCAAAAAGTTTTTAGAATGGCTGTGTTGTACCATATTTTGAATTAAATGCAATTCAGCTTCGGAGATATCGTGTGTGTAATCTATAAGACTAAATGCAGATTTCAATGTGGAATATACATTAAGCTTGGTACTTCGGAAAATGCATGTGGGGCTGCGATTACAAGTGTGGAAGTTTTCTTATCACTTAAACAGAAGTTGATGCAAAGGACTATCTTCAGATTCTGACTTCGATTCCTTTGGTGTGGCCTATGACGACTATTTACTGTTTTAATAGTCTTTTCACCATAAAGAAACCAAGCATCTGAAACATTCTGCTTGAAGTTAGTCTCAGTATGCTTAACATGGAGAGGCTTATGAAAGTCAAATTGTGTATGTCCCTTTTTTGTTCTGTTTAAATTGCAGATGCTACAAAATGAGTGACTTAGACAAATAATTGACTGTTGAATCCTGTTACAACCCTACAGTGCTAGATTCTCCTAACATTCTGAATCAGAGGCCATTATATTAAAAAGATGGTTTTGTTTCAGTATTCTTTCTGATTTCTTTTCTATGTTTGTAGTCAATGATTGTAAGATAAGTAGTCCCTTTTTTTTTTTAGTTAGAAGGTAAGAAGCATTTGTGATCTGGTAACATTGTACCAATTACTAATCATGTTATTCATCAATACGTGGCTTCTTTTCAGTGCCCTTTTCATATGTAGGATCGTTTTCTGGGATGAATAATTTAGTCGCTTCTTGTTGTACTTGCATAACATAAGAAGAAAGAGTTATCTATTTTCGCATTAAGGCGCCTTCCCCACTTGCCGGACCTTTGGCTTTGGAACACAAAAACATAAACATGTTCACTTTCACCAGAATGGTATTGCTTTTCGAAATATTCTTTGGCCTGGAGCAAGGATTGCCAAAGGGTCGTAGGTGGATTTTCTCTGGACAAAAACTTTCCACTGTGGGCCAAAGTGGGCTTGCCAGTCTTCCTGCGTAGTGTAGTGGGGCAGGTATTGTTTTACCCCAAGATTTGCTGTTTCACAGAATTCTAGAATTCTTTTATTCTGAGTTAAAATATGTTCTAAGCTGTCAGTTCCTGCGGAAGAGTTAACTGCAGAGGAAAGAAATGCCACTTGGTAGAAAATATCTTCCTCAGGAGTAACAGCAGATGTTCTGTTGTCCCACCTGAAATCAGGAGCAGCAAGTTAATCAGTGTACAAGGGTCTGAGAATTTGGTGTAATAAGTTCATAGCATTTAGAAGACTATTAAAACGGTTACTTTGATTTGTTAACTGGGTAAATAAGGATGGGGCCATTGCTGGTCGTTGTAAGTATATTTCCAAAGACTTCTTCTGCAAAAGCTTGTATGTTGCTTTTAGGGATAAGAAGATTGAGCCATGGATGTGGAACTTCCCACAAGCCTTTTGACTGCAGCTTGACCTCTGACACATGAACTCTGTCCAAGAACTCTCCGTATGAAACTTCTGTGAGAAATAGTGTTGGTTTAATATATTTTAATAGGGACAGCTCGTTCATGATCTCCTGCATGGTGAGAAAATTATACTTAGTTGGATTGTGTTTTCTTTTATTCAAGAAGTCCACTATATGGTGGCCCATTACAGATTACCTCATGTTGATGGTCTGATTCATCAGTGTTGAAGTACTTTGCCAATTCTAAACAAAATAGAGTTTTTCCATCCGATTTAAACTGACTAGCCTGCACTGGGTCTTGAGGATCAAACGACGACCTCCAGTTGTTTAGGATACCAGTCCTGTTAATTATCACAAATCCTTCAATGTAGTCAAAAGCTTTTTCTGCTGCTATTAAATGCTCCTGATCTCTGGCAAATGTGGTAAAATCTGAGTAGAGAACTCTAATCCATTTCACCTATCCAGAATATAGAGATATTTGAGAGATTTTCTTTTTACCATACTACAGGACGACTGATTCTTTTTTCTTGTTCTATATAGCTTACATATGGTGTCAGTGTTCATATGTTACCTTCTGAGGTGCTGCTTCAAGCGATATCCTTGCCCTTGTAATGATGCCAAACTGACCAAGTCCTCCAAGAACACTGTAAAATAGGTCATCGTTTTGATTCTCTGAGCAATTTAGGACCTCTCCTTTTCCTACATGCAACGGTTACCTGGTAAGCAGTTATACTATGCTGAATTTTGCAATTCATATACACGTGTAAATGTGCCAGATGCATGCATATGTTTGCACTTTCTAGCGTAACTATATATATTTTTTCCCACGTTTTTTGTATCTTAACAATTAGTTATGCTCAAAATTGTGGTGTCTTTCATAAAACCAGGCAACTTCAGGATGACCCTGGCCTTTATACAAACTATTACTTATTATGATTTTTATTAGAATTTTTAATATGGATAGAGTTTAGAATTTTTAATATGGATAGAGTGTAGAACCTGGTAAAAAGAATTAGATTTGGGTTCAACTATTACTAAAACTGGAACTGGACATCCACTTGTCACTTGAAATAAAGGCAATGATAATCGGATTGGCCGATAGGATTGGATATACAGACAAACAATCAGAAAATTAAGAGTTTGGACTAGACCTACTCTAATATTGTATTAGAACTTTTAATATAGATAGAATATAAAGCACATTAATGAAAATTGGTCTTGAGTCCAACTATTTCTAAAATAACTAAAACTAATTATTTGATTAGTGAGATGTTACTATTTATTAACTCTTTAATATTTTCATTTTTAACCGGGGATAATCTTAACAATTTTTACTAAACAAACCTGTGACGACTTCCAACTGATGGACGTTGCTTATCTGAGGGCCATGCCGAAATGCCTGCCCACTAATCCCAGCATTGGACAGAGTACCTCCAATGGATAAATGCAGGTAGTCTGTCCACGACTTTGGCGCTAATCCATATTTGAGGGTTTCGTGTAGGACATTTATCCACAGCTCACCACCAGATACGTCTACATATGGCGCCTTTCCAGTGTAAACATGCATTTTAGGACTCCGTAGTGCTTCCATGTTGATAACAATTCCATGGGGGGCTTGTGCTTGACCCTGGAGTGAGTGACCATGGCCTCTTGCAGCCACGGTGATATTGGAATGGGCACCCAAGTGCCAAATATGCTTTATAGTTGTGGCAATATCAGAAACTGACTTAGGATGTAATACTGCCAAGGGTAGCATTTGAAACCTATGGCCAAAGTCTGTTGCGGCGTGATGAACTTCATCAAAGGTGAGGTCTCCATCAAAGGTAAGTGTTCTTAATGAAGGAAGGTTGCTGGAACAACAAGGCTTTGTTCGTATGGTTATGCAGTTGAGGAACAAGAACATAAAGCTTCTCCAGAAAAACATATTATTGTGTGTGAGGAAGGGTGAAAGTGGGTATGCCATTTTTCTGTCGGAAAATTCGATGTTAAGAGATTTAAGATGTTATCTATTGTGCTTCTTCGGTTCTCCTTTTTGGGTTTTCTCTTTACGTTTTAGTTGTTTATAAGGGCCATCATATGGATTACAAGTTGAAGAGGAAAAGCCACAAAAAAGAAAGATTTAACAAATCTTTTACTTTTTTCTAACAGTTGCAACCACAATCTCATCTTTTGCAATAAAGACAACTATGTCTTAGAATATTTTCTCTTTAGCATTTTTAAGGATACTATCCCCATTTTTGCTAGAAAGTAAATGGCTTAACCGATATGCCAATTTCTCCACATGGTCATTATTCATGTCTTACACCGATGACTGGTGATAGATTGTGTTCCTTATGTACTTAATAATTGTCGGAATGTGAGCAATAGTATCTATCTTTGAGAATAGATGAGAGAGACAATGGGACCTGACGTTGAATTACTTCAGCCCAGGTACGGTTCTTCTGGGGCCGATTGGGCACGTGATTTCACATGCTTGTCTGCTTTATGCCAAGTTTGAATGTGACTGATTTTATGTTTTCTTTGGCCAGGAGGTTAATTAAATGAAACGTGTAAATGGGAACTTGGAGGATGAAGGCAATGGAAAGCCTATCTTCTGCTGTTTATTGTTTGTTTTGAGACTTAGTTCTCACTCCCCAGCATCTGGACAGGTTTGAATGATTCTGTTGCTTATTTGTTCCCGAGTGTCTTTAAATTAAGGGCAATGCAGTTACTGCTTGTTAACTTTTTATGTCAACTTGACACTGCTAACAAGTGGCAGATGTGCAAGCCCTGGAAGGAGGTATCTGTCACTTCCCCCCTCGGCTTCTAGCACCCTTGACGAGGGGAACACAAAGATTCTAACGAGACTTCATTTTATCCAGAAATCTGGATTAAAAGTATGATATTAAAGAAAAGGAGCGAGTATTCTGATGAACTTTATGTTTCTTTGTGGTACCAGAAAAAGGAAAAAAAAAGAAGAGTGAGTGATCAACTTTTGAAGAGCTGGTGAGTTGCTCCCCGTATAAGTGTCTGCTTATATTCAATCTAATGCAAAAACCCTAAATTATCTCATGAAAAAGAAGAGCACGGTAATACCAAAACAGTATGATAGTAACAACCAGAATAATAATAGTAATAATAGTAATAATAGTACACAGTGGAAAACAACTTGACTAGAACTTACCTTGACCAGTCATTTGGGCCTCCTTACCCACTTGGTTATTTCAACGTTCTTATGTTGGGTTTGACAACAATGTACTATAACATGAATCAGGATTGTTTAATAACGGTGTTGTTTTTAAGGCTTTAAAATAATAAAATTCTTTCTTATAATTAGTGGAGATTGCACAAAATTAACTTTAATAATGATATGTTGGTGTAAGAGTCTGAACTTGATGTAACATTTTGATTTGTGGTGAAAAACCTAATCCTTCGTTACATGCTCATATTCTTGGAGACAGACCTAACCCATAGACTGTAGTTAGAGAAATCAAAGATAAAACTAACAGTGACATGACTAGATAAGAATTTCTTATAGATTAAATCTTCTGTATCGGTTATAGTATTTTTATCATGTTTTATTAAATTTCGTTTACATATTTACGTAAATTTTATATAAATATATGAATAAGATTTAATAAAACAGGATTATACCAAAATAAATGAACAAAAGATTTGAAGTACTTGCCTAACCTTTCAATGCTTCAATTGTGGATTGCAAAGCTCTCCTTTCCGAGTCCAGAATTGTAGCATTTGTTATCTGACAAATCGAGAGGACATCCTAGTGTGGCTGATCCATAATGTCTGCACAATTTCAACATGCGATTGGCCAGTTCGAGACTTTGGAGTAGCCAATGATGACCATCGAAGTAGGCAGATTGCCACTAGTAACGGTGAGATTGATTAGGGTCTAGCAAATCCTTAATCATCAAAATCCCAATTATATCTGAAAATACAAATATTTCACTTACTAGAGATTGGTGTGTGGCATAAATTTGATTTTAAACATATGTACTATGCATATATAATCAATTCTTATCATGTTCCTTATCCCCACCTTGTTTTACGTTAATCAATCTCGTCCTGTCTCCTCTCACCACTACACCCACACACGCACATAGATTTATAAGTTAAAAGTTTAACAAAAAGCCTATGATCTAGCCCTGTTCATATCTCATGTTTGGTCTTCCTCCTTTCATAATGAGGGATTGAATAAAAGATGAACCTAATGCTTCTTATTCAACGTTAAAGAAAAAGAATTTTCTATTTGCTATTCTATCTAGTGCAATCACTTCTAGTATGTTACTATATACAGAAGCAACATGAACGTGCATGAGGGGCTGGATTCTTCGATAGCTAGATAGCTAATAGGGGATGGAGATGTGTACTTTTAACCAGTGGAACTAAGCAATAATTTAAAAGCATGATTTTGTGTTAATGGAACTCCGTAATATCATTATAATGGTAAATCTTTTTAGAAAGTTTTTTAAGTTAGTAATGCTTTATGGTCTGCAGAAGTGATGAAGAGATGAAGTGTCCAGCTCCAGCATCAATACTGTGAGTTTTTCCAATTTTTGTTACTACATATTCTATACAAGCTACGCATATAAATAGATATGTGTTGAAGCCAACCCTCTAACTAGCATATCAGAACGTGTAAAGATTGTAGAGTTAAATATACTGGATCGTATGTGATATGAAATTTTTTTATTTCAATTTCTATGTTTTGAAAATTATTTTTTATTCTTTAATTTATTTTTAACTTTTACATAACTGTTTTTGTTTTATTTCTTTAGTTTTTTAATCTATTTTTATTCAAGACAACGTATTATTAAAATTCTTAAGTTTCAATATGATGTTATTTTATAATTATAAATAAATATAAAATTAATAAAATGTAATTTATATAATTATTAAAAATACTATAAAAAGTGAAAAATAATTTCCAAAATATAAAATTAAAATAAGAAAAGATTAAATCATCAGTCTAATTAATCTAAAATTGTATATAAAAATTCAAACCAAAAAAACAAAACTTTTAAAAGTTAGTATCTATAGTGAATAACTCATTTTAAATGCTTGTATTTTCAGCAATTGCTCTGAAATTTCATGGAAAGAAAGTGAAGGCACGTTACTTGCAGTCTGCACATTGCACCTTCCAAAAGTAAACAGTATCTTTTGAAAGGAGAATAGAGATGGAAGATGGGAACTATGGAGTGTCAAGCTCGGCAATCCTCCATCGTTCCATGTGCTTATCACAAAGTACAATTTACTTTCATTCTTCCCCAGTTAGTAGTTATCATCATCATTGTTATCATATCTAGGCATTGTGCCTCCTACAATTTAGTCAACAGTCACCTTATGCAATATATCATATGAATCTTTCCTTAAGATTTTTCCACCGTCCTTTTCTTTACTTCTCTACCACAAATTCCTCCTTCAACTACTACTGCTGCTCCTCCTCCTTCCGAATTTTGACAAGTATAGCAATGCACATATATAGAGTCAGCACCCAACGACACTACCATCAAGTATACGTACGTACTCCACATGAAAGTTCCTTCGAAAGCACCAACTCTTTCTACTTTTACCATTTGCGTCGTGTTTTTACGTGTATTTCATGCTGGAAATAAGATTCACTACTAGTGTTCTTAATAATTTCTCTGCCACTGGTTCTGATATTCCCAGAAAATGAGACTTGCATTATTGATCCAGTCTAAAAAAGAAGACTTTGAGAGGTGATGGCTGATAGGTGCGTAACTGTAGTGGATCTTGAATTCCTTACAGGTAATAATTGCATCCTTTTGGCCTCTTAAGTTCCAATTTTCCTGCTAAGTTTGCTGATAATTATTATCTAATTGGAAAATTGACCTATTTTGAAATTTTTTTAACGACCATTATAACCATTATAATAAATGCAATAATTATTAAAGATTAATAAGTAAATACAATAAATTAAACTTATGGACAATCATGTAACACGTAATATAGACCTTATTATGTGTCATGGATCATTCATGAAAGTGTTAAAAACGAAAAAAACGCGGAATACCAAATTTCGGTTTCATCTCTTTTTTCGAAGCGGTTTTCGTTGCCAAAATGAGTTCTAATCTTCGGGTACCTTCACAGAATATGATCACTGACACGTGATTAACGTCTTTCTACAATTTTTTCAAAATGTAAGCGTTCTTAACTCGTGAAATGGGACACGCACCCCTATGCACACACGTGCGTTCACGGTATGGTGAGTGCGTTGCACATGTCATCACGCATCTGCATCCCTACCGTTCACGTGTCGAAACAAATGCGGACGCGTACAACGCACGCACCAAACTCCTCTGTCTCCCTGTGGAGCCACGTGGTGAGAACCAACCAAAATGCCTCCAAGCGGTTACTGTAGCACTGTCAAGCACGTGCCTAATGGTGCTATCACCCTCCGACGGGGAGGGCAATTTTCGACAACCCGAAGTCTCGTTTTTCTCTCCTTTTGACTCGTTTTCGACCCATTTTTCATAGCTAGCTTAATGTATTTCACTTTTACATAATCATATACGCAAAAAATATAAAAACGAATCAAAAACTGAAGAAAATCATAATTGACGAAAATAAAAAAACCTTCGTTTTCGACAACTCGATCACGTAACCGCTCTGATACTGCGTGTAACATATAGCATAGACCTTATTATGTATCCTGGATCATGAAAGGGTTAAAAACAAAGGAAATGTGAAATACCTTATTTCGGTTCCATCTCTTTTTCCAAAACTGTTTTCGTTGCCAGAATGAGCTACAATCTCTCGGGACCTTCACAAAATATGATCACCAACATGTGGTTAATGTCTTTCTATAGTTTTCTCAAAAAATTCTTTTAATAGGTTAGAGGATCCGTATGCTTACGAATAATACATGCAACTGTAAGAGACCTTAATTTTTATATATAGCTTCCATATCGAGCTTCTCCATCGCAAGCCTGATATGAGTCCGGTCTACACTAATTGAGATCCATTTTCCTTCTGAACTTTGACTCATTAATTTATATCATTTATTTTAGTCACTTTATTACCCTTATCTGGATCAAATTATGTAACTTAACTGATAATTTATTAAAAAGCCAAATTTGTAATTAATAGTTGTCTACATAATGAGAAAGGACAAAAATGTCCAACAAATCAATCAACCAATAAAGTAAGTGAGATACAAGTATATTTATATTTTAAATTATTTAGAAAATATTTTTGTGATATTAAAATTTTAAAAAACTTTATGCTAAATTGTTCCAAATTATTTTAACAAAAATTTTTATTAAATTAAGTTGAATCAATTATGAATTTATTACATATGCAAATTTTAAAATTAAAACAATTTATGTTAAAATAATTTTTAAAAATATATTAAAAATTTTTGTTAATAAAAATTTAATAATTTAGGATACTAAAAATAAATTTAAATGAATAGAAATACACAAAAAAATAGACTATATGTTATATGTACCCAGATGATTTGGAGTTCACATTAATTAACAGGTCCAAAAATAATATAATGTTTCATTTAGAGTCATGTGCCTTCGGGTAAGGTCATGTTATTGAAGATTGTCCTAAACACTTGACACTATTTAATGATTAAAGTATTTTTTATAAAGCTTACATCATATTCCCACAATGTTATAAAATTACACGATTTGAGTACTATCTGACTAATTTTCAAATTGCAAAATAATTTAAATTACTTAATTTAAATTACTTATTTTAAATAAATTATATAATAAATAATTTAAAATTAACTACACTGCTTAGGCAATTTCCAATATATCTTAAAAATATAGGAAAAACACCAAAATAGAGGAAAATAGTACTGAAGCATCTCTTTATTATTGGTCATTTTTTTTAATTGTTTAGTTTTTTAATAATTATAAATCAAAGGTAAAAAAATATATTGAGAATATTCCTTTTTAGTGTGAAAAATAGAGTTGTAGATTAAAATAAAAAATGCTGTAATATCTCTAAAATATAAAAAACTCTACTTTATTTTAAAAGAATAAGTTAAAAATTGCGGACTAAAATATGCTATATTTATAAATGATTTATCTTTTATATTATTTATAGCATTTTTATTATATTTTATTAAATTTTATTTTTATATTTATATATAATATATATAAATATATAAATAAAATTAAATAATAAATGATTGAAGCGTGCTTTCACTTCGAGCTGTTGTCAGAGTTATCAAAAACACGGCCTGACATGTCCATTTCTTTGGTTTGTACCACGACAAAGAAATGTCGGCTGAAGCAGTTTTTCTCCGAAAACCATGTGCCTGCCTACACTACATTAGCTATAGGATAGGACCAAGTCCAAAGGAAAATGAGGGAAGTTGAGTGAGACTAGTGCAGTCTGTCTAATCCATTTTATCATAGAATAGCTTTGCTGGTGGACATGGATCAGAAACGTGACTTAGGATATTGTTGACATTCATTATGACGTCTAAGCCTAATTTTTCAGAGTGTTTGAAAATTTTCAAATTAAATTTGTTGACGAATTAGTTTTAATCACATTAATAAAATAAAACAAAAATTAATTTATACTGTTTGAAATAAATTCAGTAATATTAGAATTGAATTTAATTATACTGTTTAAAATATAATCAAAATAAATTTAATTATTTCATATAATATATTTACCCATGAAGCAAAGAATAATATCTTTAATAGATAGAGTAAAATTGAGAGATAAGAAAAGGAAGCAGAGGTATTATTGCATGGACGAAAAGGAAGCTGCTGTTACGTCGTCTGTTAGTGCATGGCTGTGCTGTTGGGAGAAGAGTGGCGTCGTCTGTTGCTGGGAGAAGGGTTATTGTGTTGAAGTCGTAGGTATTATTGGGTTTCAACATTAAAAAAAAAGAGTTGCAGCCTTTGGAATTGAATTCAAGTGAATTATACCGTAAATTGAGTTTACAAAGAGAGTGCGTTTTAAACCCACATGTGAGTTCAATTCATGGTTGTTTTTTTGTTCCAAATAGGTTAATTGAATTCAATCTTATAATTGAATTCAATTCACCATGCTCCAAACAGGTTGTTAAACTTTCACGTAGGGTTGACAAAAAATTGGTTTTAAATTAAATTAGTTTCAGATAATTCGGACAAAAGCAAAAATTTTATGATTTGAAATTGATTTGAAATCAATTTTTTAACCAAATTGACCCAGAACTGAACCGGATTGGAAAACAACAAATTCGGTTCGCAACTAATTTGTCTGATTTTAACTAATAACAAAGGGGCATTAAATTGTACCATCTGCTTCTCATCTCTTTTTCTCTGTAAAATCAATCAAAAAATTATAGCAAAGAAAGCTAAATTATAGTTATCTAGTTGAAGTTCAAACCAAATAAACGACAAGTCTATAACCAAATTCAAAAAAAAAAAATGCAACTACCAAATTCAAAGTCTCCAACAAAATTATAATAAGAAGTCACAAAGACACAAACAGTATACCAAATTCAAAACCAGTAAACCACATTATTCATACTACAAATTCAAACCAAATAAAACATGCTAGAACTAACAAATCCTTCTTCATCAAATTCTTCATA
>JANZXP010000004.1:504413-520024 GCA_027576715.1 Erythroxylum flavicans
CAAAACCTTTGGTGCATTATGTACCTTGGAACTAATCATTCTATCAATTGAAAAACATAAATGATTGAATATGTCAATATAACCTGAAGTTCCAAATTCATTTCATTTGAACAGAAATTAAACAAGATCCTAACTTATCATCGGAATATGCAAATCGATAAGGGTATTTACTTCACATGTCCCCAAGCTGTTCAACGATTCAAATCTCTAGTAACCCAATTCAGCAAAAGAAAAGAGTATGAACTAATACTCAAAATAGGGAAATAAAATTATTATTTATTTAATCATATTTTCTTATTAAGTATTTAGTTTTCATTTCTTATGCATACTTTCCTTCTCATACCTATTAACTAAATACACCTTTAAACCTCTTTTTTCGAAATGATATCGTTTAGTTTAGTTTTTAAAGATGATATCGCTTTGTCTATAAATTTAAGAAACTTGAGTTATAATTACACAGTATCAGGTTAAACTAAACCCTAATTTTTAAAACGATGTCATTTAGTTTAATTACAAAAAAGGCATTATAATTTTTATAAATTTAAAATTTATTAATTGACTCGTTACCATCCCCGTGAAAGCCTAAATAAAAAGTGTAATTTGACCTTAAATAGACATTTACTTGGGATTTTGAAAGCGTCTTTTGTTTGAACCAATTAAATTACTTCACATGGAGACCGTAACGACGTCGTTACCAGACACAACACAGCACAATTTCTCGGTGGTAAATAAAACCTAACCCTAAAGCCATAACTGACCAGAAAAAAGAGTCCAAGCCCCCCCATCTATGCTCCGTCACCAAGAGGAGTGTTTCCTAAAGATTGGAGGAGAGGGTTCCATTGTTAAATGCTCTCTCCGATTGTGCCAATCAAAGACAGTTCCTCTTATTTCATGTCTTCGATCGACGCTTTTGTTTCCTCTGGTCCTTGTTGTTCAGAGCGGAAGTGGTCTCATTCCCTAACTTCCATACCTCATCTTGTGTTTGTTTCCTCTCCATCTTTTCTCTGTCTGAAAGAAGATAGCAGTTCTTGTGCATTGGGGTTCGGTTGTTGTGCCTTGGACTTTCACACAACATGAGCGATTCTAAGGTGGGCTTTTCTTTTTTTCTTTTTAGCTGTTGTAAGTAGTATATGAGACTTTGGAAGGTCTTGTTGATTGCTTCTTTGGGTTTACGTTGTTGGTAGAAAGCTAAAGTCTTTATCGTAATTTTTCTTCCGATTTTGTGCCGGCCAGTTTTCGGATTTGATTCCTTTTGCAAGAACTGTGAAGTTTTTGTTTTGCTAGTATTTCTAGATTTTTTTTACGTTTGTGTTGGAGAAAAAGAGCATGTAAAAGGTTTTGAATTATATTTAGTTATTGGAAACCGTATAGCCAATAGGATCTTGGACAGGAAGCCGGAAACTCAGAAACTGCTCGTTTTCCCGTTGTGCACAAAGACTGAAGCTTTGATCATTACATTGTTAGGGCTTCTGGCTTGCAATTGCATGGTGTATACTATCATTTAGTGTGACTGGTTGAAATTGTTTGTATTTACTACCTAATTAGAGATTTTACTTTGATCTATTAACTGTGAGTTGCTGGAACTTGCTTGCATTGCTTTTTTTTTTTCAAATTTTTATTTTATTCTTGTTGACCCACTTTGCATTGACAAGTTTTCTCTATCTACAGCAGGTATTAGTATTTGGGTCATTCACTGAAGATGAAACCAAGTCATTGCTGAAAAAGCAGTCTTCTGGTAATGATAAAAAGCCTGAAGAAAAGCAAGCATTGCGATTCGGATCTTTAAGTGTTGCCACTGGAATAACTTTTGGTAACTTTGGTTGTGAATTGAGTGGGAAGCTGAGTTCTGGAAATGAACCAATAAGTTTTCAGACCACAAATCCACTTGAGAATGAGAAAGGTGTGAAGATAGTTAAAATAGCAGATGATGTTCCTAGAGTGTTGGGAAGTTCAAAAGTAAATGAACGCATTTACAGCAAACCTACTGCTTTTCCCCCTAGTAATGGTGTGAAAGACATAAAACCAGAGAGTGTCGGCTTAAATGATTTGCACTTGTGCAAGAATGAAAGTGGTCCATCAAATCAATATGCAAGTTCAAACTTTAATCAACTTGATAATAGAGGAATGGAGGGTCCTGATCAGAATGGCAGTATCCAGGACTATTCAGTGCATAGAACAATAGAAGACATCGAAGTATCAGCAAATGGGTCTGTTATATCAGTTAGATGCTTTCTACCACGTGGCTTAGTTAATCCAGGGAATTTGTGCTTTCTCAATGCAACCGTTCAGGCATTATTATCTTGTTCCCCATTTGTTCAACTATTACAGGAAGTTAGAGTTCGGAATCTTCCTAAGGTATACTTGACGTTTTCTAACTACTCTGTCAGTATTTATGATATCTTGTTGTCGTATTTAAGTACCTATCAAAAGCGTCGAGTGATGGCTTTCCTTAATTATTGCTTTGCATATTTGGCAATATTTGTATACTTATGGAAGACATGTTATTGTCAAATCATGATTTACTAGGTTGGATTTCCCACATTAACTGCATTTATGGAGTTTCTTGCTGATTTCGAAATGCCTAGCAGTTCAATCGTGAAAAAAGACACTACAGTTGTTGAGACGGGAAGGCCTGTTACTCCTACCATGTTTGAAGGTGTTCTTAAAAATTTTACTCCAGATGTACCAGAAAGTGTATCAGGACGGCTAAGGTTTGTGTGTCTGTTATTGCAAGTATCCCTTCCGTGTTGTATTTGTTCTGCTAATACCCATTAGCCGATCAGAGAATATCCTTTTGGAAACTGTATTTATTTTCTGCATGACATCAGTTATCAGTTTGTACCTTCATCTTGAAATTTTTTTAGTTCATGAGAAAAGTGGTGAAATTATGGATCTGTTATGTTTAAATGGGATTTCTATTTCCATCCTTGACAAGAAATGATGGTAAGGATGAAAGAATGTATGATATGAGCTGAGGGTTGTTGTTCCTTTTGGCATTCATCGCCATCATTTGTTTGTCCACCATGGTGCTTATATGGTTAATTGGCATGTGAAATTTGGTTTCAGGCAGGAAGATGCTCAGGAGTTCTTGAGCTTCATCATGGACCGAATGCATGAAGAATTACTTAAGCTGGAAGGACAGTCCACTGGTGCTAATGGTGCTAAATCTTCGCTAATTTCTTCTACTGAAGATGATGAATGGGAGACAGTTGGCCCAAAGAACACATCAGCAGTTACTAGGACCCAAAGCTTCATACCTTCTGGGCTTAGTGATATTTTTGGAGGACAATTGAGAAGTGTGGTGAAGGCAAGAGGTACTTTTTTCAACCTTCTTCCATACTTATTCCAAATCGGGCAGAAAACCTTAAATGAATGTGCTTTTAGCTATTTATTGTATCAATTATATTATTTTTATTAGTACGGTCTCCCTTATCTTTGCTCTGTTTAAACAGGGAACAAAGCTTCTGCCACTGTTCAACCGTATCTCTTACTGCACCTCGATATATACCCTGATGTTGTTCATAGTATTGAGGATGCTCTTCGTTTGTTTTCTGCATCGGAAGATCTTGAAGGATACCACACATCAGCCAGTGGGAAGGTACTATACCTACTTAATTGATTTTTTATCTAGACTCTGGCAGTCCTACTTTCTGTTGTTAAAAGGCAAACTTCCTTGGCTGGTTAAGAAGGTGACTACACATGGTTAAGATGAATATGAAATTGTGATGATGACTACTTGATATGAATGAATTTCTACCTTATATCAGCTCACATATACTTGCAGGCTGGAGTGGTGAGTGCCAGGAAATCTGTGAAAATACAAACTCTTTCGAAGATAATGATATTACACCTGATGAGGTTCAGTTATGGATTCCAAGGGAGTGCCAAGTTGCATAAGCCGGTGCATTTTCCACTTGAGTTGGTGTTAGGTCGCGAACTACTTGTTTCTCCATCAACTGAGGTAGTAATAGTTACTTAACATCTTTAAAGATCTCTTGATTAACAGATATAGTTACTGGTATCTAATTTTTACCTCATCCTTGGGTTCTTGAGACTTTTTCTATCTCTCAACTGATTCTACATTGGTATCGGAATAGTCAGGTTCTTACTTCTTTGATGGCCTGAACGGTTTACATGATCTTCCAATGGTTTTTAGGGTCGAAAGTATGAGCTTGTTGCTACAATTACACACCATGGAAGGGACCCATCGAAAGGTCATTACACCGCTGATGCTCGCTACCCTAATGGCCTGTGGCTACGTTTTGATGATGTATCTGTAACTCCAATTGGAATGAACAAGGTGTTGCATGAGCAGGCCTATGTCCTTTTCTACAAGCAAGTGTAACTTATTATGCAGATCTCATGTCCTATGCTAGAAGACTGTGCTGAAACTGGACTTATGATTCATCAGACTCGCACGAGAAAGATAAAGAGACTGAAACTCGGAAATACGACTAACCGATGGACCATGTTGTTGAAGTTTGAGAAATGCCTTGAGATTGTCAGGTCAGAGCATGGAGGCATCGATGACACCGCAGCCATAGTATTTTCTGGGTTTACCATCACCATGATATGGATCTGTAAATCCTTAAATCTCAGGGTCTTACTCGTTTATATACTGGATTAATGTGATGTAAACTTCGACAGGTTTAATTGATTTATATAGGAGGTCCGATATATACTTATAGAGCCTGTATTTTCATAACAGCTTTTCTTGTATGTTTTACTAAAACTATATTATTACATGGGTTTATATGTTTGTTATGGCACGAGACTCAGGTTTAGTTCCTATTAAATGTGTGAAAGCAAGTAGCAACACAACAGATTGTTTCTTTAACTAAGAATGACAATATATTTTTATCATCTTACTGTAAAGTAGTTCATTATTAACTTTTTTTTTTTCTCCTTTCGCTTTTGTTCCACATAACATGTTAGTGAGTGCGTACATTTCATTCAAATCTTAAGAAGAAGGTGACCCAACAGGAATGTGATTAGTTATACAAACTAAAGTGCTGAAAAAGAAGTCTTAAACTACTTTTTAAACTAAAGTGCTGAAAAAGAAGTCTTAAACTACTCCTAAAGAAGCCCTGCCTGCAACTCCTATGGTATCTTCTTTCCTTTCACATGAATCAAACGAAATTAGTTTTAATAATACAAGGCTCAAAAAGACTTGCAAACCAGTGTGGCTCAATTGGTTGCTTTAAGCTGAGCCAAAGAACTTAACCTTACACTTCTCGTTTCCCTGTAGTTATAGGACAACACGTGGTCCAATGTCTGAGCTTAAAAGATAAAGTTAGGCTTCTTCAAGTCTCTTAGAGGCAGATTCCATTGTAGAATCTTTAAGAATTCATGCATATTTTGACAGTTGTTGGGAGGATAAAGACTTCTCATCTACTCTATAGCCTGTACGTAACAGCAGGATGTTCTGTTCTGAAATTTCAGTTTCCTGTAAGATCTCTTCAACTGCAAGTTCTCCTCCATGGAGGGTAGGTGGTTTAGGATTAGGAACGAGTTAAGTAGCAATTTTTAACGTTAAATTCGAGGATAGATATATATAATACATAAACTTAGATTGCACAAAGATTAAAGAACAGAAAAGAGCTAACCAAACCACTTAAATCATGGAATTTTCATTGGCTTTTTACCTAAAAGAAACTTTAGATAAAGTTATATATATAGTACAATACAGTCACCACTTTTCGAGTGTGCAGAAAGTAAAGTATCGGGTACATACAATAATTTATAAATTATATGTTTCTAGTAAATTACTTAGTGTGTTAGTGACTTCAAATCAAATGACGGGTTCCATTTAGTTTCTCTATTTATGATCCGACACCTGAGAAGCAGCCTCCAACCTTGAGGCAACTTTAGATAAAGTTGGTCCTGGAATGAGCATCCTAGAATATTTCCTGTCCTGGGGCCACGGTGGGCTAGCAATGTCAGGTTATATGCAGCATTGCCATGTTCCAGGGACATTGTCCAAAGTTACAGAATCCAAGTCAGGGTTATAAATTCCAATAAACAAGAGAAGATGTACTTGTTTAAGTGCCAAATCCTTGAACTTATTTTATAGATTGATTCCTTTTACACACTAATTACAATTCACGATCAGAAGCCAAAAAGTATTTCACAAAAACCTGAAACCTCACAGAAACATAAACAACAGGAGATCAAAATCCTGAGGAAAAACAAAACAGTGAAAAAGAAATAGGAAACTATTTTGAGTGTAACCCTTTTTTGCCCTATGATCTCGAGTATGAACTACTAACTATGGACTAGAACACCAACTTGGAAGCACTGCAGACACAAATAAAAGGGAACCAGTGCTTCATCTTCAAGATTTAGACAACCTGAACTAACACGAATTTATGGTTTTTCCTCTATACTCTGTATCGAAGACTTGTCCTTTGTGTCTGGTGAGTCCTTGGGCACCCACCAAACTCTTAAACTCTTGTCAAGACCACCACTATAGAGCAAGAAACCTCCACCAACACTACAAGGTGATGCTTGAAGACACTTGATAGGACCTTCATGTCCATTAATGGCACCTACTTTACAAAGCTTGCCAAAAGCTTCTCTCTTCCAGATCCCAATACTCTTATCAGCTGATCCACTGCACAGAAACTCACCCGTCAGAGACATGCATAGAACAGCAACCTGATGTGCCTTGGTCTCACTCACTAACTTCCAACTCACAAAATCGCAGCTTCCTTCCCAACCCATCACATATCCATCTGATCCACCTCCATAGACCCATTTTCCATCTTCAGAAACCACCACTGAGTTCAGGGAAACATCCTTGTGACCCTCCAAAATCCCCTTCAAGGAATGTGAACTCTTTCCTTCTCTTCCCCAAGCTTTGATCTTCCCATCTGCAGATGCAGAATAAATTACTCCTTTACATGCGACCAACCCATTAATGGCATCATCGTGAGCCTTGATCGACTCCAAACACTTCAAATCGGAGACCCTCCACACCTTAAGGGTCTTATCCCAAGAACCAGAATAAAGCAGCCCATTATAGAAAGTTAAACAAGAAATGCTATCTGCATGCTCAATCCATAACTTCTTATGGTGTCTCCTGGTCACCACATAATTGCTCTGCCTCATGAACTTTCCCAAGTAATCCTTTTTCGTAGGAAGGGTGTCCACGAGCCTAAACACATTCTCTGAGCTTCTTGACACCTTCCATACACGAATTCTGCTATCTTGATGAGCAGTGAAGACCCTGTTTCCAACTGCCACAACCGCCTTAACTGAACCTTCACCTTGTCCAAACTTAGTAAACAGCTTCATATCAGGCTGTTGCCAGACTATAATGTCTCTGCCCTGTGACGCACTTAAGATGAATTCTCCACACAGAGCCAAACAAGAAACTGATCCCACATGACTAGTTAAAACTGCGAGGGACCGGTGCGAGTGAGCCCCAGATAAAGACTTGCTTAGATATGGATACTTCACATCTTGGAGCTCAAATCGAAATGAAGTTGGTGGGCTATCGTAACTCGCTTCGCTGCTGCTGCTGCTACTGATGCTAGAAGTGCTTGATACCACATCTAACAATGGCGTCGTGGGGTTGATTTCGATACCCAGATGACTCATCGGATCAACCATGTTCAAACCTGTGAGAATCTTGATTCTCTGATAAAGAAAGGTTCTTTCTTTCCTGTTCTTGAGAAAGAAAGAGGGAAATTTTGGGAGCAAGGAGCGGGTTAAAGGTATATATATATATATATGAGAGAAAAAAGTAAAGAAACACGGATTTCTTGGCAGAAAGTGATTACTTGAGAGTCTATAGAACGGACATATTCTTCATTGTTGAGTATTTAAATGATGTAAGAGAGGGTGGTGTAACGGCTACTTTGGAAAATGTTGGTTTGATCATGAGAAGTAGGCCTGTTAAACAACTATTACATAGGACCACTATCTTTTTTATTTTTAATTGTTTAATTAAAAAATCTTTAAAAAATTGCTTTAATTTATAAATTTAAAATATTTAAGATTAAAACTTGTCGTTTGATCACTAATCCATTATCAACCCTATTCGTCTCAATTTTTTAATAATTTTAAAGTACGTGACAATAGGTAAAACCGATCTCTTAAAGTTCGAGTAACGAACTCAAAAATAATTTAAAAATTGAACCGATTGAGCTAATTTAATATTAAAAATTTTAAACCAAACAATATCTTCTTGCTACCTGGAGGTTTCCTGGCTCCAGGAGGATTCCTTGACAATACTGCTTCAGGACAAATCCAGGGAAAGTCCTTGTCCTTGTCCTGTTAGGAAAATTACTGGCCAATTCCAGGACTTGGAAACTTCTTACTGATTCCGATAGAAATTGAGTGATGATGAACTTCTGAACCAAACTTGGGATTAAAAAAGTTTAAAAAGTCCTGTCAAGAGCTTCTACTTTTTCTGCAAACAGGAATCAATGAACCGCGTTAGTTAGCCACCATTTGGTCTTACCAAATCCTGTCAATACTAAATTTAAAAATTGGACCATTGAACTACTATTCAACTAGTTCTTATTGGTCGTCTAGTCTAAAATTTTCCAATAAAGTGAAGTTTAAAAAGGTTTGATAATATACAACTTTATCTTTACACAGTAGAGAAACTATATAAATCTATATATAAATGTGACAATAAAAAAGTGACGCAGGTTAAAAGAGTAAATAAGTAAAACTAATATATTAAAATATTAGGTAAATAAAATTAAAATAAGTACATAAATAAATAATAAAATAGAACTAAAAAATATACCTAATATAGTATCCAGATCTACTAATACCTGATAAACTGCAAAGTATGACTCTACTTGTCTTTAAATAGACTAGGAGTTCTTGCGCAGAAACCCTGTAGGTATAACCATCTTACAGATTTCGACAGTCTCGCTAGAACTTTTCTCATACACCTGTGCTAAAAAGCCAAGTAATATGATATAATGATTTGTCCATGACTAGCACTTAGAAAAGACAGATTAAACTTCCTACGCAGTAAATACATTATGCGAGTGTTACAGTAAGCAGCTTTTAATAACTTACTCGACTGTTTTAGTAAATTTTAAAAGATATCGTTTACCCGATCAAGCCAAAATTTTCTGTTTATGATGGCTTCTTTGATACTATGAAAACGTTATTAAAATAGTAATTGTTGCATCCTAAAAATAATAACAGGTATAATATAAAGTTTTCAAGTAAGTTTCGTAATACATTCCATATGGGTTGAGTCAAGCTGTAATTGTAAACAAACAAAAAGGACCGACCGACCATTGAGAAGAAGGGAGATGAATCTATGCCTGCACAAGGCTCATTGGATGACAACTTTACAAGTAAGAAAGAAATGGCGTTCACATTGCTTTATCAACCTGATAATTTATCCTTGCAAGATCAATCACATCCGAAACGACGTCATATATGTGTAATTAGTTAAATTCGTAATTTATATTCTTTTGACAATAAATATACCTTCGTACCTTAAATAAATTATTTAGCAAATCAATTAATTTATCCGGTCAATTCCAAAGCGAAGTTATAAATATTTAATTTTTTATATTGGCTAAATTCATAATTTCTATTTATAAAAAATATAAATTTTGTACTTTCAAATAAATTTTTTAACAAATTAATAATTTAAATTTAAATTAATAAACTAAATTCAGATCATTACCCTTTAGATATACACTGAGTAAATCTTCGGATTGATGCAATAGTTTACAAATCACGTCAACCGAATACTAGGCAAGCCCTGTACAACAGACCCGATAAAGAGAGCATAAATAGGAAGTATCGAACATAGGACCTTTCGATCTCATATCCCTCTATTCCACCAACTTAAACACAAGACTACCTAATCGAATTTGAATAACCCAAAACGTAATTAGTTTAATCAAAACAATACCATTTCACTCAAATTGATCTAAATGAATAAACAAGTTTGCTTAAAATTCGATAACGACAATCGAACCGAGCCATTGTTATCATCTCTAATATTTTACGAGTCTTTGGGAGAATCTTTCGATGAAATTTAAGGATGGATAGAAAACAAACATAGTTTCCTTGCAAGTTACTGGACGTTCCGAACTTTGCTGATTGACATTGAATTGGTCGTTGGACATAGGCGACAAGATACAACGTTGGACATTCCTATACATTCAAAGACAATTTCTGATTAGTTTACGACTAAACCCAACTAACTTTTCCTGTCAGAACAGTTGCCATTTTCTTTTATTAGTGGCTAGTGACAGGAACCTTTTGGCTTCCATTGCAGGAACTTGTTTTCTTTTCCCCCCGCTTCCGGGAATTTTGTCTGAGAGCGATGTTAATTTGTTCTTTGTTTCCTTAAAGTTGGAGTGTCGTTTGGTGGGTTAGGTTTGCCGCCTTACTGTTTCGGTTGGACCAGGATTGGTCGGTTGTCTTTAATGTTTTTTTATAGTGGTAGAACCAGGAATGACATTGAACTCTGGGCTCGGTTTTATTCCGATTCTAGCAGAGCTCCAACGTTTTTCAATTTTTTTTTGGATTTTTTTGTTGGATTTTAACTTGGGCTGTTCGGCCCAAAACTTGAGAAATCTAAAAAATAATATTGTTTTTATTTTTTAATTTAAAAATATAAAAAATCTAGTTATATCAATTTTCGGACTCAGACTTAACCTGAACCCGAACAAAAATTTTGTAGCCCAACTTCAACTTGTGCCTAAATGGGCCCTACCTAAGCCATTACCAAGCCTAAGTAGAAGTATAAAATAACATTTATTAAAAAATAAAGATTAATACATAAATCAATTATGAAAAAATAAAACTTATATTTTACATCTTAACATTTTACAAAAATATCTAATATCATTTTATACTTACTAAAATTATAGTCTAATAGTAGTAAAATCATACTCATTATACGTAAAAATAATAATAAAAGATAAAATAAAAAACTTATTAAAATTTTTGTAAAATTTTAACATATAAATTATATCTTTAATTTAAAAAATTATTTTAAAAAATCATATAAATACTTAATAAATACAAATTACCTAATTATAATATAAATAAACTGAATTTATAATTCATATACAAAAATTGCAAAAAATTAAAATTTTAAAATATTATTTTTTAAAAAATACTATATTATAAACAATGATAAAATTTAATTTAAATTTTTTTAAAATACATTACAAAACAATTCGTAATTTGTCTTATCAAACCAAACTGAAAGGTCCAAACCCAAATCCAACTTAAAACTTGAAGACAAGACTTAAAATCCAATCAACTTGATCCAATCAACTTGGTCGAGCCCTTTTACGGTCGACCCAAACCTTTACTTACCAGAAACAAAATAACGGATAATAAGTTAAATCAACTACCAAACATTTTCGTCAACTCGATAGGATCCAAACCAACACGAATTCCAATTTGCCAGGACCAAACTCAATAAAGACACCCAATTTGCAGCCAAAGCATTCCCACTCTTTCGGAATTTTATTACCGTTTTTTACATTACAAGACACCTTCTCAAGATACCATACAATGGAAGAGAGGGAATGACCCAACACCATAAGAAAAACACTTGTATATACATGCTGCCTAACCGATGAGGACTACTCACTTGTCCTGCAAGAAGTTGCAACGTCATTGTACCTTCCTTACCCTACTGTGTCAAACTCTATCCCTCTCAACGAGGTTGGTGAATGCGTCGAGGGGTGCACTGGGAGCTAACACAATACGCTGGCTTCATTTGATACTTTGGAGACACTAATGGCGATTTGGGATTATTCCTTTCCTTTGCAGGTTTTATGGTTTTAGAATCCACTTTTGAACATATGCGTTGCAAACCTGAAAAAGGGAAAATGCAAGTTAAAAGAATATATTCTCCATGATCATATTTTTCAAATGACAGATCTTTTCAATCACGAGTCAAACTTAATCGAGATCAATTTATGGGCTTCAAACTCCAGGTACTGACCAATTCAACCTAAACTGATCCGAAACCTGAGTTTTAGCCCGAATCGCGATCAAGCTCAAACTTCTTGGTCCAATGCATATCCCAATCCGCCCCATTACCAATAACAATCCTATATCATAAATCATTTAACTATAATGGCACTTAAATACCTCGGACCAACCGATCAGGCAATCCAAAGTCTGATTCGGCTCATTACCAATCCTATATCATATATCATTTAACCATAATGGCAGCGGAATAGGCCCAACCATCCCGAGCAGGCAATCCACCATTTTGTTAGTGTTTGCTTATTTAGCCATATCCCTTAATAGATCTCCTATAATAACCAACTAATCTAAGGAATCCTTTAAGTTGTTTCAAGGTTAATGGAACTAATCATTGTTGAATTAATGACATTTTCTTCCACAAATCCTAACTTTTCACACAGATATCCAAAAATTACAAATTTGGTATCACTGAAAAGCTAAGAAAAAGATCTACATTTTTCAAGAAAGAAGCAATATCAAATTCGACCTATATCATGCTCAAAAATACCTGAAAGCCATTGCCTTTTCCTCTGAAGATCTACAAGAACTTGGAGAAGTTTGGAGCCTCTATCCTCTTCCGTAAGCAAGAGAGATGGTGCATGAGCTGCCAGGCAAGAATAGGGGACCAAACTGTTAGATATAAATCCACTAAAACCACAAAAATTGTGGATCAAGACTTTCTCCTTGATCCCTAAGTGAAGACCTCCTTCAAACTTGTAGCACTTTTCTTCTTCATTTGCCACTATGTTTGCTGCATATCAAGAGGTTACAATGTTATCTTTTTTCGTCTATCTTACTTCTATTTACTAACATTTTTCCTTTTCTACTCTAAAAATACATAATCTACATTTTCTTAAACAGAACCAATAGTCCTCACTATATGCAATGACTTTGAAGAAGAACATGGGAAACCACCGATGATGGAGGTTATTAAGAAAGAGATTTTGAAGCTGCTAGATGCTGGCATGATCTACGCCATTTCAAACAGTAAGTGGGTAAGTCCAACTTAGGTAGTGCCTAAAAAGATTGGTATTACTGTCGTTAATCAGGCAATCCAAAGCCCAGTAGGTTCGATGTGGGTATCTTTTTGCAGCCCAATCTCGACCGAAGCTCTCTTCAAAACTCAACAGGGCCAACATTTTGTTCCAAACAGTCTCAACCGATTCAGGGCGGGTTTCAGGGTTGACGGGCCAATAAGGCTGACATCATTTTGACCTAAACAGTCCGAACCAATTCAGGTCGGGCATCGGAGTTGACCGGCCGATAGGGCCAACATCCATTTAAGCAAAACAGTCCAAACCAATCCAGATCAGGCACTGGAGGTCCGGAGTTAACTGGCCGACGGGGTCAACATCATTTTGACTGAAACACTCCGAACTAGACATGTCAATTATGGTCCGGCCCTTTTTGACCCTGATTGGGCAGGCCACGGGCCCGCTTTAAAAAAACCCGCCGGGCCCAGTCCACGGGCTGGGACGCAGGCCGACCACAGGCGATCGTGACCATGGGCCCGGCCAGGCGACATGCCTAGTCCAAACCGGTAAGGAATCAGAGCTGACCTGTTGACTTCAGTCCGGCCAGGTCAGATTGGCATCCCTAGCTACTATATATGCAAAAATACCCATATAACACCTTCAAACTTCTAGATCTCTAGTATCTATTCTGCAACTATAAACCCTCAAAACTTAAACAACAGATCACAGCAAACGAAGAATATATCATACCATTAAGATGCTGCTTTTCCATTTTAGGAGATCCAATCATCGAGTCAACACTCCCATCGTCATCGTCCATCATGGCCATCATCATCTCCTCGAACTGAGCATCATCCACTTCCAGATCAAAGCTATCTGGAAGTGAATCCACCACATCGTCTTCAAAGCTGCCCTCTGGATGTTGACTCAGCCAAAAGTCACGAAACCATGTCGAAGTCTTCACAAGCTCCCACCACTCCGGCGAGAAATCTTCCACTTGCCGGTAAACCGCCGGAACAAACAAAGGCGCGTAAGGGTTTAACGTCGATCTCTGACCCGCCACCAACGCCATCATCCAGATCAAAACCTTTATCTACACAAACAAACAAACAATCAGACAAACAAACCAGTCAAAAAACTCAAAACTAACAAGAACCCAGAAACCAAATCACATAAATGTGCTTGATCTTAAACCAAGCTCACTTAGTCCTAGGTTGCTTGTAGCAGGAGTACAAATCCTAGACGGATAAGGTGAGAGACGGAAGAACAGAAGAACAAGCGACAGTTCCGAACCTTGTTGCTTCGTACTCCGAACTTGAGGTTACATACACTTCACTTCTGCTTATATTTTTGTAGCTTTAACCGGTACTAGCCGGTAAGCCCGTGAGTGTTATGGACACGTGTATTGAGAAGGCGTGATTTATGGCTAGTGGATTGAGGATAAATGATTACATATGGGGCCACAATCAACGGACGAGAGGGCTTCACTTTTATCGGACGGTTGGTGTTTGAGACGGCAGTGAGATATTTTTATGTTTTTCATATTCGGTCCAGGTACATTTATAAGTATTTGTTAATTGCTTAGGTCGGTTGGCATTTGGTAAGACTTTTTTTACTTTTTATCTTTTTAAATTAAAGTTCAAGCGAAGATTCGAGACTCAAGATACAAGTTGAGCATATACCGAAATTCTCAAATTAAAATAATTTTTATAATTAACTAAATTTAAAAATTATTAAACTTAAATTTTAGTTTATTAAATCTAATTGACAGATGAATTTGTTAAACTAATTAATTTAATTTTTTCTCCATATAATTATTGTATAATGTTGCATTTTATATTTTAAACCCCATCATATGATATTATTATATTTAATATTTTAGTTGAGGGTGAGTTTTGGAGTAACTACCAAAGTTATTATTTTGTAACTATAACGTTGCGTTTGGTTACTGTGATCCATATACTGAGACGAAACAAAATAAAAATTTGGAGATAAAACAAAACAAAAATTGAAGACAGTGAGGTATTTAGTTGTAATCGACAAAACAGATAAAACTGCACATTTCGAGAATAGAAATGTATTTGGTTGTAGTTGATAGAATGTAGAAAACAGTGTCAATGATCAAAGTACCCCTGCAGTATAATGATTACAAATATGTAATTTATTGATTATTTTAAAACGAATGATTTGTATTAGTATTTTTTAACTGTATCTATGAATAAGGAATTAAAAAAATGAGAACTTAAAATTTTAATTAAATGATAAATTGAATAGCAAAAAATTCGTACAGTTAACAATAATGAATTACGTTAAATATTTTTAATTGCATTTGCATTTTTTAATTACGTGCTAGTAGTAGAGAGAAAGTGCCTCATGAAGAAATGAGAAGAATGATTTTTTTTTTGTTGTTTTATACAATTAGGCATGTATGAAATATTAGTAATAATACAAGGGTATTTTTATCTACCAGTCTGCGTATTTTATTTCTGTGATAGGCATACAAAAATTATGCCACAGTTTTAAAAAGAACCAAAAAAAGTGTATTTTAATGAGTTGACATTCGAACAAAAATAGGCAATATCAACAAGCAAATACTGCTAAACACAAGATTTTTATATTTTATTACCCGTCTTCACCTGCAAGGACAAATCCAAT
>JANZXP010000004.1:522573-545932 GCA_027576715.1 Erythroxylum flavicans
CTCTAAAATTCTTCAATAATCTGTTACCAAAGTTTCTTGTATAAAACTCCATTTTACTCGTATGTTTTATTTTCAACCCTGTATGCTGATCTGTTTTTAATTTTCTCGCTTAGCTTGGCCTTGCATTCAATGTTTCCCTATCACTAGTTAATTTCTTTGGGTTACCTACTTCAGATTTCTCACTTGATCTGTGAGTTACTCTATTTTGAGAGATTTTGTCTTTTTCTTGCTTCCAAACGGATTTTATTTGGTGGGTTTTTAGCTGTGAAGTTCTAAGTGTTTGCCTTTTGGTCATCTGTGTTCAAGATCTTCCCTTTTATGACTTTCTCATTTGTTGTTTCTCATTTCGAGTTTGCTATTTCTAAGTTGTTAGTCCGTACTTATTTTTCTTTTTCTGTTTTAGATTTTTTTTCGTCGTTTTCTTCTTTTCGTTTTTTTTTCATTTTATTACCTCAGTTGCTTGTTTGCTGTTCTGCTATTTTTGGCTTGAAAATTTTTTTTTACTCTAATTAGTGTTTGTTTTCTTTTCTTTAACTTTGGCCTTTAGTTTGTTCTTTGATGAAATTGTGTTGTAAAAATGTAAAAAAAGTTCTTCTAGCCAACTTTATTTAATAAACGATGGCTTATATTTATAGGCATGTTTCCAGTGGAAGCATCTAGAGATAGTCTGTAATAAATTTGTAATTAACTCTACACAATTGAAAATATTAGATACAGACTACGAAATAGGCTTGAAATTAGTTTTTGAGCTTTATATGCTAGTGACCCGGTAGACCCATATTGTAGAGAATTCTTGTACTGTGCAAAGTTGCATGATATTGGAGTGTCGTTTTTTGCTAGGTTGGCTTAGTTTTCTAGAGTGTTCTGCTCGTCTCTCTTTCCCAAGTGTTCTGCGCATCTCCCGTCTTCTCAGACTTCTCTGTATCATTCTTACCTGCTTAGAAATCAAATCTCCTTTTTCTTGTCAGCCTTGGGAAAAACTAAACCAGCCGGGGAAACAGTTGAGCAGTTCAGCTATGTGAACGTAGTTAAGATTGGTTTTCTTGTCCTTTATTTTTGCTGCATTTTTTAGGATGATTTAGAAGTTAAACGAGAATATATTTGTGTTATCTTGGTGTTGTCTTGATCTGCGATGTAGCTCCAATGATGCGTAATTGATTTATCTGTCAGTGGTTGGGAAGTTGATGCAGATTTGGGTTTAAGATGGGTATTTGGATTGTGATTTTGTGCGTGCGACAGTGTGAGTATTATTTTGACCTTTGATTTACAATTTTGTGGTGAGAGAGCTATGCCCTTTGTTTTCTGGAGTTTTAGGAATCCCTTCAAGTTCAGGTAAATTAGAGTAGGGAAAGAGTGAAAAGTTGAAAGCTTTTGTAAGGCTTGGGCTTGCATTTTCTGCTATTCACCTGCTTACTTACACGAAGAAAGAAAGAAAGTTCATTTTCTTGATTTTACAGTTTGGTTTTGCTAAATGTGCTTTAATATATGACACACATTTTGGGTTTTCTTTTTCTTTCTATAACATGAGCTTTGGTTTTTCCTTTTTTTTTTTGTTCCAAGTTCTTCTCTCTTTCACCATTCTTGAGTTTCTAGTTTGAGTCTTGACTTGGTACTGATGAACAGGAGGAGAAATGGAGAGAATGAGATCTTTCATTTTATCTTGTAAATGCAAGTGAGAGTTTTTAGCGTTACCCCTTTACCTGTGACATCTTGTTTGTCCTCTATTGCCCCTTTTCCTCCTCTCTCATTCAAGTCTTTGAAGTTTTTGGATTCTTGTTCCCGAGTTTTCCTTTTCATTTCCGGGTACACTTCACGGCTCATTTTGCTATTGTTTTCTGATTTTTTTTAAAAATTGTATTTTGTGGTATAATGATAATTAGTTGCGTATGATGTGATCTATTATACTTAGCCTTTTAATTTATCATCATCATTTTTATTATTATTAGTTCTAGATTGTAATTAGAATAATATAGAGTTGTAAAGTTGACAGGCACAACTCTAAAAATAGTGAGCAAACGTTTGCAGCACATCAAGTATAAGTAGAATTTTACAACTTATCAAGTATATTTGTCAAATTATATTTTTAATAACATTTTTTTATAAACTAGTATCAACTAATTATTATTGTTATGATTATTATTATTATTATTATTATTATTATTATTATTATTATTATGTTGGTACATTTTTTATTTTCATGTTATATTTTGTTTTGAGGTATACTTTTAGTTATATATTATTTTTTATTTATTTACTTAATAATTTAGTGTGTCATTTACATAAAATATGCCAATTTAAAGAAATATGCCAAAATAAAAAAATAGGTATATTTAACATATATCTAACAAACAGTTAAATCTTGTCTTGTGGTTTCGGTTCTAAATATTCATATGTATGCAGAAATATTTGAAGGATATACTGTTAGAATCTAACCGTGATCGAATCACCGGCGCAGCGGAAAACAAAATTTTTTTACGGATTTTGAGCGGATCTTGATAATTGTAAAACTTGAATAAAAAACCAAAAACGATTTAGAAATCGTACTTTGTTAGCTTTTCGGTTATAAAATTTTTGGAACTTTTCTAATCGATCAATCACGAACTGTCCAAGTATCCAGTCTCTGATGATATCTACAGAGCAATTTTCAAACTGTTTTGAGAGGAAAAGGTAAAAAGTACTAGCTTTTAAAAACTTTTCCATATTTATAGGAAATTCATAAGTCTTTTATTAAAATTAAATATCTTTAATTATAATTAAAATCAAAATTTAATTATAATTAATTTAATTTTAATAAAATCAAATATCTCATATTTGATCCTTAAAGTTTCTTAAACTTTATAATTAAGTTCAACTTAATTAAATTAAATTTTCTTTTATAAATTGCTCTTTGATGTGTGACCCATTAGGTTCTTAATAAATTGACAATGATTATAAATTATAATTTTAATTCACAATTAGAATTAGATAAATTAAAACTCTTTTTAATTTATCTTTAATTCTTCGATTAAACAATTCATAATCATAAATCATGATTGACGTCTAGCAACATGTCATGATTACCTAATTATCGTTATAGTGATTGACTTAACCTGTCCATGCATGGTTGTAATGTATAATTTAATCCTTTCGTCATTCCATATTCTAATTGGACAGAGTATGGATACGGTGTCTATTCTTATCATCCAATCATATTCGTTCTTGCTAATTAGTGATTGATTCATAATTGAAATTTGAAAACACCTTTTCAAATGGCAATTTACTCTGGCCAGATAATTTCATAAATCATTACTAATCAAGAACAACAGAATATTCTCTCTAATTATTTTAGAGTGACAAATCCTATATCGACTTACTCAACTATTTACATATAGTTTATACTGTATTCAATTACTACCGACTGAATTATCCTAGGACGATTCATAAGTAGCATCAAAACACAGTAATTCTCATATTAGATACTTTGGTAATCTCAAGTCTGAGGATCAATTATACAACCATCATTATGAGATAATCCATAGACACACAAGTAATGTTCCATTTGGGATTCTCATAATCGGGTCAGTTTAGTGAACGTATTCTCTAATAAGCACCCACATGTTTGTTTAAGTGTCTCCACACTTTAATTTATGAGATCAATTACTTTTTTATAAGAAAGAAACAAACATGTACTAGTCTAACCGTTTCATCAATACTCCGTCTTGATGAAATTACGACTAGGAACATTTTAGGAATAATATAAAACTGCAATTCGAATATCATAATTATAATCACATTACAATTTCTAATTGCATAATAATTATTCCATAGATTTTATCTTTATGATTAATAATTAAATAATTAATAAGTACACAAAAATAAAGAATACTTTTTATTGAATAATAATAATGTCATACAAATAAAATTATAACTAAAATAAATTAACTACGAGGGCATAAACTAATACTCTTAATGTGTGTGTGAGTTTATATAGTGTGTGTCTGCTTCAGAGGCCTCGGGTTTTCGTGGAGTTGGAGGTTTGGGAAACATGGAGCTCCAAACGAGTAGGGCGTGAACTCTGAGACTCTCTCACGAGGATTTTGTTCGTCTGTTCGATGATATTTGTGAGAAGCACGACGGAGTGGCCTGGCAACGGTGAAGACCATGAGGCGTCTTCGTGACTATAGTCTCTATATATACATATATATAATAAAATAAAATAGCCCATGTAATTATTTTACAATTCATAATTGGGCTCGCGTTGTCGGTCTTAAAGTAGAAAATGGGCCAAAGTAGGCCCAATTAAGGCTTGGGTAAAGAAACACGTGACAAGGTCAGGCCCAGAATCTTGAAAATTCAGAAGAAACAAACCTCGCGCTCTTTCTTCTCAACCACTTTTCTCCGATTCTACGTACTCATCAACTTCTCTTCCGATCTTACTCTCTCCACAAACCCTAAACCCCTACATGTCCGACGATTCCCGAATCGATTGAAATCTTAGGGATTGAATAATTAGTCAGGAATCTCCAAATTCATTGAAAACCCTTGAAATTCCCGACGATGGAGAACCAGAAACGGGTCCTGTGCCCTGAAAACGAGCCACTTGTGTCCTACATGTTGCAAAAGAGAAAGGAATTGGCCGAAAAGCCTAAAGGAATATCGGAGAAACTTGATGCTACTCTTTCTAAGGCTTATAACAATGTTTGTTGCGCTAAAGCTCCCATCCGGGACCTCAAGGAGTTGTCTCAGATCAAGTACATTACTTTCCTTTTACTGTTTTTGGTGTGTAATTTTTGAGTTGAGAAATTTTTTTGGGACTTTGTTGAAGTACTCATCAGTGTCTGGATGACAGGGGTGTGGGAAAATGGATTTTAAAGCAAATGCAGGGGTATTTTGATACTGGCTGCGAAAGTTCTGAGCCAGAAGACTCAGCGAATAAGGGTATCATAGCATTTTATCATTATTTCTGCATAAATTCGCACCACTTTATATTGAATTAATGCCATAGTTGATTATTAATTACATAGGTAAGTGCGGTCGAGGCACCAAACGTTATGTGCCTCAAAAGAATTCGGTTGCATACGCATTATTGATTACCCTGTACAGGTAAGAATGGCCTCTTTGTCATTTGTTTTCTAGTCAACATGACTGCTCGAGTAGGTTAAGGTGTCTTCTTTTCCCAGGGGCATTGCAAGTGGTAATGAGTATATGCAAAAGAAGGAGCTCATTGACGCAGCTGAAGCTAGTGGGCTTTCTAGGGTTCCAATTGGGTGTGTTTTTAACACTCTCTTTCTTTTTATCCACTTTTTCTGGATGTTGAAATTGATTGTTTCGTCCTTTTTCATACAATTAGGCCAGAAAAGGGAAAAGGGAAACCAATCCAATTCGGAAGCTCTCCAAGGGACTGGTATAGTGGTTGGAACTGCATGAAGACATTAATAACCAAGGGATTAGTAATTAAATCGAGCTGCCCGGCAAAGTATAGCTTCTATTTGTTTATTTTATTGCCTCCTTAATTTTCTTCATATCAACCTCAAAACAGCAAGCAAATGATGAACATTTACAATTTTCTGCTGTTTATTTCGACTACCAGGAATGTCAAACTCGACATCGTTTTTTTTAATGCAATGATACCTAAATGTGGTGGTTCCTGATGGAATGCTGATTTTTCCTTTAATTTTAGACCTGTATATTTAAGTTTAAATAGGGTGATGAATTAGCATTCTGTCGTGCATAATTGTTTCGAACATCACATATATGTTGTCTTGCAACCTTGGGGAAGTGTATAGATCCATGTGTGTGATGGAGTAAATGTTGCATGCTTCTTCACCCTGTTGTTTAATATTTGGAGTTCTGATGGATGTCCCATTCCTTTGTAGGTACATGCTCACTGAGGAGGGGCAAGAAACAGCTAGTGAGTGTTTGATGAGATCTCGTCTAATCGATCCTGGAGAATGTGCAGCTAATGTAGAAGGGTCTTCTGATGTGCAAACCCACGTTGCATCAGACCTTGAATCAACTCAACTTGACTTTGCTGGAGAATCATCTTCTTCTGTTGGTTTAAGTCGACTGCAGAAATCTGTTGATGTCCCTATTGATTCTCTCGAGAGGGTGTGGTTTTCTGCCAACCTTGGTTCTTTTCACATCTGTCCTCTGTCCCTCTTCTCTCCACTCCTCCATCATCTATCTCCTACCTTATGAACTAGTTGTAGCATTAAGTCTTCATATACTGTTGTAATAATTCTTCTCTCACTTGTCCTGTTCTTTTGAGCTTCCTGAAAAAGCTGTTTGATCTTTTGCTTCTTCTTTAACCTTCCCCATATCATGAAAGGAAGGTGGTGGCTGTCACCTATCAACACCAAGACTCTTGTAAACATAATTGCATATCCACTGTCTTAAACTTCATATAGTGTTGCTTTTGTATCTGGCCTGGATATTCCCTAGCTCCCTAGGTTGATTCTCTATAATTTTAGTGAAGATTTTCTCTTCTAACTCAATTTACTGTTTGTATAGTTCATGCGCATGGGGTTCTCTAAAGAGCAAGTTGTTCATGCTTTTATGGAAGTTTCTAATGATTCCCAGAACAAGCAAATCTCATCACTCTGGCCAACTGTTCTGTGTCGTCTTCGAGAAGATCAAGTTTATGTTCTGCATTCAAAACCTCAAACCTTCGTAAAGGATGTATCGAATTCAACTTCATATACATCAAGACATGGTTTAACATTATCTTCCAGATAGTAAATTATGCTCTTACTCTTCTCTAGTAAATTTAGATGTTGTTCTTACAAGAGCCACTCTTTAATGTTTAGATCAATTAGATGCCAGCCAAACTAGTCAGATGGATTTGGCTACTGACACTGCCAACATGCCAATGTCCTCTTTTTCCAGCTGTAAACGTGCTTCATTTAATTTGAGGGCTTGCTCATCATTTGTACGTATGAACTTGTATATGTCAAAAGTTTCTATGCGCTTTTTTCAACTCTCATATATTACTTTGTCTTGTTCTGATAACCACACACATGCTTATATATATGTATAGATATTAGTGTCTTGTTGCCTGTTATCCTTCAGGATTGTACTGTGACTGGTACCAAAGCATGCAGAGACCCTTTGAGCATGCCACCTCTGAGCTACGGTGAGAAATTTGAGGATGCATATGAAATAGTGTTGATATTGGATGATAGAGAGCAGTTTGCATGTCACGGGTAAGTTGTTGAAATCATTTTATTGCTGTGAAAGTGCATTGACTGATACTTGATATACCTAACAAATTGCACGCTGCCTTGTAATGTGCAGGTCCAGAGGCAGGAAACTCATTGACAACATTTGCAAGGAACATAAAATTAAAATATTAGTAAGCCTTTTTTTTATTGTTAACAGGTTGATATCTTAATGCATCAATAAATGAAGGTTACCTGGCTGGTAATGGATAAATCAATTCTTGAGGACTATTGGTCTTTGGTTTAAAATGTATCAGTCCTTGCCCTAGAATCTATTGGGTGGCTGATGATGTGTTGTGGGCTTGTCGAAAGTTTCAGAATAAATCTGATGATTTAAAAATCTCTTGCATCTTAAGCTTAGATCTAGGAGTGTACTCCCTTTGTGTAATGTCTTAAGAGTTCAATTTGAAAGCAGAACTTATAATTTCATATTTTGATATACTGATGTGAAAGATAAACCAACATTTTATCACCATTTCTTCTTCAGATTGGTTTCTTCCTATGATTCCAAGATCATGTTTCTTGCTTCTGGTTTTGATTCCGGTGCACTTGGGCTGATAGTGGTTTTTATTTTGACTATCCCCCAGGTTAGACGGTTGCCAGTTGGTGATGGAATCTGGGTAGCTCGCCATAAGTACTTCAACACTGAATATGTTCTTGATTTTATTGTTGAGAGGAAGAAAGTTGATGATTTGCGCTCTTCGATCACAGATAACCGTTATAAAGATCAGAAACTGAGGCTTCTGGTATTGATTTGCACTCTTCAATCTTGCCCCAGTTGCTGTGCTGTTTGTTGTATTTGTTATAGTGTGTGAATTTCTACCAACTTTAATTGTATGATTTGTTAAAAACATGTCCATTGTCTTTCTATGTCTTTATTTCTGTTTTAGAATTGAGAACTTGATCTAACTAGATGCATTACTAGCCTACATGATTTTCCTGATGACACTTGGAAGTGGAAGTATTTCCATATGTGCTATTTCATATAGCTGAGATGTTAGTATTCTTTGGACCTTGAAGGCGCTGATCAGTTAGTGAGTTATTGAGGACTAAAGCTTAGGAATTGCTAATTCCATCAAAATTACTTGATTAATTTTATCAATAATATTGGCATTTCACTCTCAAAGTTTCTCATGACATTTTTAGTTGCTGTAAGTAGCAAGTTACGATTTAATATGTAGTTTTCTTAGTAATTATGTATTTGTTTTTATAGTCTAGAATGTTGCTTATAATTAATTACCAGAACCAATTTTAACAACTATGTTTCTTTATTGCTATAACGTCTCTGATTTGGGTATGCATTTTGCATATTGTTAGAGGTGTGGCCTTAAGAGGTTGATATATCTTGTTGAAGGAGATCCAAACTATTCCGAAGCTTCTGAAAGCATCAAGACAGCGTAAGCCCCTAATCTTGTGTAAACTTTTCAACGCTTAGATATTTTACTCATAGATGGTTTTGATTGTTAATTGGCAAAAACAAGATAATAATATATATTTCATGGGTGTTAGAGGCTGCATGTTGTGAACATTTTCTTTTGATATGAAATTGGCTATTTTGTATATGCTATATATTTAACAGTCTTTTAAACTTCCTGTGTAGTTGCTTCACAACAGAGATTCTGGAAGGATTTGATGTGCAAAGAACTAACAGCTTGCCTGATACACTACAGAAGTATGGGTATCTCACTCTGGCACTCACTCATTATTATACGTCGCAGCTGCCCTGTGACAATTTCAAAAGTACAGGCATCTGTCCTCCTTTTGATGAATTTGTCAAAAGATGCCAAGACCTAGACAAAATGACTGTTGGTGATGTATTTGCAGTGCAGCTCATGCAGGTGGGTAGTGCTTTCCTTACAAGAAGGGTACGAATAAAAGTATAGGTATAAATTTATTTGATCAACAGCTAGGTGAAATATTTGATGTCTTGTATACCATGTTGGGTTCAAATTTTAGAGAAATTTTTTTGGAAATTGATTTATCCTTTCTTTGATGGAGAAAAAGGAAGGGCTTTCTTCTTGACATTTGGGCTTAGAAATGCTTTCATGGTCTCTTCTATGGTTACGCGTATGTTTTTTACGCCCACATGCATATTCTTGTTGGTATTTTGAAACTAGACATAGATTGTTATCTAAGTGTTTCCTTTTGTTAACCCGACAAGATCTTCATGTTTATGATTTCAGGTGTCACAAGTCACAGAGGAAGTTGCCATGGCTATTCTTGATTTGTACCCAACTCTCAAGTCTCTTGCGCAAGCTTATTCTCTCCTTGTGAGTTCTTCATGTTCTTCACGAAAAAAATATCAATTATAATCCAAGTGGTAAAATTAAAACATGTATCGTTCTAGTGTACCATTGCTGTTTTATTATCTATTCCTTCTTTTCCACTGCTGATTTATATAGTTTGTCTAATTGATCTAGGATGGGGATGCATGTGCACAAGCAGAGATGCTAAGAAAACAGAGTAACAACACTGTGAGTGCAGTTGCTAGTAGGAACATCTTCCATTTTGTCTGGGGCGATGAAGTTTGAAATTCCATATTTACCTTGCGGATATCAAGTGTAGATTATGCATATGAACTTTTGATGCAGCATTCGGTTGAGTCTTTTTCTCTTTTCGATTTAGTTCATCTTTTCTATTTGTTGTTGTGCTAAAAAAAAGAGAAATAAAACCTCAAGAGCTCAATTTAAACTTTTCGAGTTAAACGTCTATTAACTTGGTAAATGAAAGCTGTATGAAATGGTTCCAAATTGATGGAAACCACAATCCATATACCGGAAGTAAAAGCAAAAACATAGAAAATCCCCTCGTTATTTCATTGACATGAAACAATTGCAATCTGACGGGTACAACACTCCACCTTCACGCTATCTATATTTTCTGCTTTCTGTTGATTATGCCCCCCATCTATTTTCTGATGATGCGGAAACTGTCCTCTATCTTTCTGGTATTTGAATTCACAAACTGAAGGAAAAATGAAAAACAAATCCTTCAGATAAAAATGTATTTAGATTATGTCTGAACACAATACTCGCATATATGCATATGTATATAGATACGTAATCTTTTGGAATATGGGATTGTTTACTGACCTCTAAGTTGATCTCTTGCCTTGTCGCATGTGCTCTTAGATAGCCGAATTGTGAAATCCTTTTTAAGCTCCAGCTGCCAGGCTGGAAATTGGTGAGAGTGCGATTTGTGTCAGTTATGTCGAGTGTCAACAGGAAATGTTTCATTAAAGTATGAAACTTGTGCTTGAAAGGAATGTTAATGGAATCAATAATTCGAAGCTTAGTGGATGCCGACTTACAGTTTCAATGAAACCATCGAGACTGAAGCCAGCCATCCCTATCACTGCCTGAACAGGAGCTACATAGTTGGTGTGATTGTAAGTGTCGACTCCATTTCCGTCTTTAGTTGGCATAGCTAGGCAGTTGTTTTGGTATACTGAGCACGTTCTCTCGTAATTGTGAACATGGCCGAACAGAGCAAGATCAACCTAGTCACATCAAAACGTTTGTAAGAACACTTGTAAGAAAGGAAGAAAGAAACTGATATTTATTAATTTCTCTATCCACTTGTGAGGATGCTAACACCTTACTCTTCACCAGCAAAGGTTCTACAGCAGCAGCAAAGAGTTTGTCGACCGAAAACAATCCAGTTCCGGACGAATACATCGGTCTGTGTCTGCATTTGGTGAATGTTTCTTCTTCAGTTCTAACGTGCAATTTAAGAAGGAAGAGAACTCTTAAAGATGCACTTAACTTACCCCGTGAAAATTAGCCAAGGAGTTCTTGATCTATCAACAGAACCCATGTCCTTTTGCATCCATTGATACTGAAGGAACACGAGACATTAGTGCCGTTATTTGATCATAATCTCTGAAACTAACATATCCTATCACAGTGACTGAACAGTGCATGGAAGGTGAAATGAGGAGTAAGAACTGTACCTGCTCAGAATTTGGTCTCCAGTCGTGCTCAGTTGAAATGACTGTGACATGGATACTTCCTTGTTCTATAGAATACCAAGGCTTGTCTTTAGCTGGAGTTGGCATTGGAAAGTAGGTTTCATAAGGTACTCCACATTCTCCTCCAGAGTCAGGCAACTGGTACAACGATCCTGAGTTCTTGTAATCCCTGAAATCTTATATGCACAATAAGCTCACCTTTTCTATCATATATAGCTCCATGTATAGAAATGTTAAACAGCTATCAACCTTTCATGGTTTCCTATGGCAGTCATGTAACTCACTCTGGAGGCCATTGGAGTGATGAGATTGAGGAAGTAATCCCATTCAACCATAAAGCCAGTTGCATAGCTAATGTCTCCTATGTGGAAGATAGAGTCTACATTTCCCGATATTACTTCATCTGTCATTGCTTTAACCACCGAGAGCGATCCTGGCTGTATAATTTTCCAGGAAAATAACATGATCAGTGTGTTTTCTAGCTATTACAGGTTAATAATTACGAGGTTTTAAATTGTGGATTGCAATATCGGAATTATGTCCAAGATCGTTAGTAATTGCTGCAATCGTTCGGAATCACTTACCTGTATGAAGTGTTCAGTAGAAGCGTCACGAGGGGCTTTTCCCATATCTCCAAAGGCTATAAATTTAACTTCACCTGATCCTCCTGCCGGTGGAGTCCGAAACTGAACTTGATCACTCCATCCAACAGAATCACTGTACTTGAACAGTAACGCCATTAAATTAGGTTCAACCAAGAGAATTGCATGCTAACACTGAACTTTTATGTTAGGAATATGTAAGCTTCAAGTTATTATACATCATGTTGATACAGTACAGTACATGCCTGCCGTATCTGTAGGAGAATGTGCTTGAAGGGGTTAGGCCCGTCATTGCCGCTGTATGAACATATCCAGGATCATGCCATCCAAAGTCTTTGGCTGGACTTGGAAGAACCAAATTACCTATATAAATTTTATCAAATAACATACTTGTCGGGAATTATTCTTAAATTCGAACTGAAACCAAACAGACTCACTCTAAATTCAATCAAAATAACCTTAAAAGGACAATTTGTAAGTTTCAGTTCCAATGTGCAGAAGTGAAGTGAATAGAAAATAGAGACTCACTGCACATATCATCTTGAGTGAAGGTGGTAACTTGAGATGTCAGAGTTTTCCCATTGGAATATTGAACTAGTTGGGGTTTCTTGTCACCACTAACCCATGTTACTCTCATCTGCATTAAATCAATAATCGTACCATATATTTTGGATTACATAAGACAATAATAATTTCAATATTAAGGATGAAAAAAAATGCCTAAAGCTAATCTAAAATTGACCGTTCAATCTTTAAAAAGATTTGGATTCAAAGTGAACTTTAGGTATAAGAGCATTTCATAATTATATATATAAAAGAATTAAATTGAAAATATATTTAAAAGTGAAAGAAACTCAAATTCCAATTCAAAAAATGAACTTAAATTTTTAAAATATATTCGAAAATTGCTTAAATTCAAGTCAGACTCATTTATTTGAGATGAATTAGACTCGAGTTGAAACTCTCCTATCCAAACTTGACTGCACTTGTACTTATTGGGATAATAAATCACACATCGAAAAGAAACAACATCTAACAATAGCATATAAAGTTGAGAATGAGCAATCTTCCGTAAGGCTTAAGTCTTTTGAATCGACCTCATTCTCTATCAACTTAAATTTCAAGATGGTATCAGAGCCTCTGTGACCGAGTGGCTGTGAGTTAAATTCTTATCATTCACCTATTTCTCATCTAATTAATTCAACACAAGGTAGAGTGAGTTTATGCAAGTTTCAAGCCCAAAGGGTTTTCACTTGAGGAAGTGTGTTAATGAATATATGAAACCAATTAAGTTGACCTCAAACAAAAGCTTAAGCTTTTGTAGTGAAACGGTCGTTTAAGATGATATCAGAGCCTATAAGGCCTAATGACTCAGCAAAAATCCTAGAGCCCGAAAACTTCAAATAATTCACTTGACAAACTCAAAAAGAGGTTGCAAGTGAGGAGGAGTATTGGAATAATAAATCCTACATCGAAAAAAAAACAACATCTAACAATAGCATATAAGGTTGAGAATAAGCAATCTTCTGTTAGACTGAAGTCTTTTAGATCGACCTCATTCTCAACCCAATTTAAATTTCAAGAGTACTCAGATTTGAGATCTACTAAATATTTTCAACTTTTAACTTAAATTTAGATTCAATTTGATATACTATCTTTCCTAACTGTGTGTAATGTGTGTTGGTTGGTTCCACGAATCTCATCCTAGAATTACTACTTAGTTCCTTACGAACCACCACCTCAGCTAGTAAGTAACCACACAACACAACATGAACTAAGTTTGTTAAGGTTTTTATTATGTCTTGTCTTTTCTTTTCTTAACGGAGAAATCGATCAAAAGACGTTGATGTTGATGATGACGAAGATGTTACCGAGGTTGCAGAGGAATCCATGCTGGAGAGATGTGCGTATAATGGTTTGTTTGGATTTCCAAATTTCAGGGGTTTGGACCTGACGAAAATGCATGGAGTCTCGAATCCACCACCAAAGAAGGCGAATTCGATGTCTGTTCTTATGTTTATCACATCGAACGTTAATGTTCCACTGCAATTTGCCACAGCAAATCTTCTTCCTTTGTTCTTGCATGCTAGATATCCTGGATCATTGCTCAGGAATTGTGCCTGCATGCCATGCCATGTATCAATAAGAAACTATTAATAACCATCAAATAATAGCCACCTATAGTTCCCTAATACTACATTAAAAGAGACAAATTCATTGTTTTACTTTCTGGTTATTAACGTATGAACAGTACATACATGTTAGAATCGGACATTTTATGGTTCAATTACCTTGACAGGATAGTGACAAAGTAGAGGAAGATTGCTTAAATCACCAGTTTGTATGTACTGATCTGCGTTCACAGGACAAGACTGCACACTGTTTCAATTCATGAAAATACAACGTTTCAAAACTTCATCATCAACGTACAGAATCAAACTGATCAACACCAACTTCTGTAACAAATTACCTGGAACCAGATGGAGAAATCATGGCTACCCAATCACCCTTTGAAGGATCTCTTACACCACTCACGATCACCTTCACAGTTTCTTCATCTGATAGAGTAGAACTTCTCGACACAACATCTAGTCTCAAAGACTGGTTCCCTCCAGGACATGAGACCAAACTTCTTCTGTTAAGAACCCTGAAACTCGACACGGCCGTGTAGTTCCTGTGTTCCATAGCTGATTTGGCAATCTCAGGAGGCAGTGAATGTGAGGAAGAGTAGGAAATGAAGAAGAGCAGATACAGAAAGGAAGAGAACTTCCAAGGAAAACAAGAGGGTTCCATGTCAAAATCTGTGATCTTTAGACAGGATTGAGTTACGAGGTTGTAATCCTGGTAAATGTTCTTTAAGGTTGAGCTCGTTTGTGGTTTAAGGAGTCATTGTAAATATGGAAAGCTGAAGAACACACATTTCTAAGGTTTCAGTTACATGGAATAAGGACATAACAGATGGTAGTTTGCGTTTGTGTATTTATAGACTCGTTGAAGTGTACATATTGGCGACAAACCGAACATTACGTAGATAGATATTGATTTGAGTTCGACGACGTGACGTTTTCTTTGTGGATCGTTATTTTTTAAATAGGTATTAAATAAATATTTAGAGAGTCGTAGACACTTTTTTTTGTTTTTCTTAATATTTGCTAATTTCTTGCTGTTATGTCTAAAGCATTATAGGTGTTCATAATGATGTTGTTTCTTGCAATTCTCATTTTGTCTTGAAATGAAGCTATTGGGACGTGACAAGCTCTTGTAGTGTTCTTTTTTGGGTCTAAAATTAAGGATTAAATCTTCTATTTCGATTATCATGTTTTATTAAATCTTATTATATATATATGTGTGTGTCATTTTGATGTATTCAAAATGATGTACTTTCTTGCAATTCTCATTTTGTCTTGAAATGAAGCTATTGGGACGTGATAAGCTCTTGTGTTCTGTTTTGGTTCTGAAATTAGAGATTGGATTTTTTATTCCGTTTACGGTATTCTTATTATATTTCATTAAATCTCACCCACACATTTGTATAGAGAGATTTATATAGAGAGTTGGAACAGAGCATTCATGCGCTGAAATTGAGAGTTTATAGATTGTAGCTGGATTGAAAAAAGTACGGCCTTGTTTCTCCCTTCTTAGATTTTTATAAATAATGTTTTAAAAGTTAAATTGGTTTGACCGAATTAAAAGCAAAAATTTTGAATCGACTAACTTTTTGGTTTGGTTTTTAGTTTTTCGATTTGATTTAGTTTAATAATTTTTGTTATTAAAAATTGATCAATTTATTAATTAATCGGCTAGTTTTTATAAACCAAAATAAATTAATTAATTTTCATTTAACAATTTATCTTTTCAATTAAATTTTAAAATTTTCGATGGTAAGGATAGTCTTCTTTAATTATTTTTTAAATTCTTTAATTTTATTTTTTTATAATAGTCTAATACCGATAAATTTTTTAAACTTTAAACATCTTATCTTATCAATTTAACTTTTAATTTTAAAAATATTGCTTAGAACTTGCTATATAATAGTAATTTAAATAATTAAAAAACTCTTAATAATAAGATTTATTAAGAATTTTCGCATAACTTTAAATTTTTAAAAAATAATTCTCTTTAGTTCTCACTGAAAAATAAAAATTAATATAAACAATACACATGAATAAATCAAATATTCCTCGCGTAACAACTCAATATAACTCTTAAATAAAATTTTCTTGATGTAAGAAAGGAGTAAAAAGTATATAAAATTTTAATTATTTTTGAAAATCTGAGCCGAAATACAATATTTTTAATTATTTATGAAAATAGAATGTTTCAAATTCCAATAGATTAGGTATATTATACTGAATTATTTTGAATAATATATCTAAAAGTACTTGTTAATTTCTTATTAACACTCGCTCGAATATAATTGATAAATTCCAAAATGAATATTACTCAATTCCGATCCTGAACTTTCTTTGAATTTTTTTCTTTCAATTATTTTTTTCGAGTTTAATTCAAGAACAAAGTAAGAAAAAAAAATCACACATACTCATGTTTATATATGAAATAATATATAAACCATGAATTTATATATAATCACAACAGCAACTAAAATTACAATAAACTAAACATGTTAGATATTATCAAGAATTTTACATCGGACAAGTATAAGTGCATTCGGTCATTTATAATAGTATGCAAACCTCTCCTCTCAAGCTAACTTTTGCGATAAATTAGGCCTTTTAACGTAGTATCAAAGCATGTTTGTCTCGACGGTTTGGGGCGGTGTTCGATTCTATCTCTTTGCCCAATATGCCCAACAGATGTCTAGCCCTACTTTGAGCTGAGGGGGGTGTGTCAAGAATCTCACATCAGACAATATTCAATTGTTTATAATAGTGTGCAAACCCCTCCTTTTAATCTAGCTTTTGAGGATAAGTTAGGTCTTTCAATATATATTATTGAATTTTAGGATATACATGAAATTACCATAAAAAACAAAAATAAGCACCTTAATTTACTCCAAATTGTTGGATTTTCTGAAACAACAGAGCAGTATTACAAAATTTTCAAGAAGGGATCTTAATTACCAGAAAACAAATAAAGAGATTTTTTTAAAATAATCACTTCAATAAATTCTATTTTCTCATATATACTAAAATTTAAATTTGATTTTCTTACTAATATTCATATCTTAATTTCTGGAAAATTATCATATTTTCTCTGGACCTTAAACAGAAAATATTCTATTTTTCTATTTTTTAGGTTCAATATCATCTATATATTAAATAAAATTTTAAAAATTTATAATAATTTATAAATTATATATTTTAAACAAATTATTTAATAAAATAATAATTATATCAAGTAATGAATAAACCCTAATACTAACTACACCTATACCTTCTAATAATATAGGTCATCGAGTGAATTGTTAGATCAAACTTATTTGATTTCCGGATCAAGCCAATTGTCAATTGCTAACAGTAGGACACAATTCATGACACCGTTATAGTGCAGTGCATGGATTGCCGATAGGGGATACTTGAGTTGGCGATGTCGAGGGGTACGAGGTTAAAAGGTTCTGTGTTTGAATCTCTTTACTTATATTTTTTTATTGAACTTATTGTACATGACTTGTCTAATACGAAGTATTCGGTTGGCGTAATTTTTAGGTTATTTTGTCAATCTAGAAATTTGTCCAGGACACATTCAAAGGATAGCAAGTGTGGGTTGACTTGATTTGTAAACTATTCTATCAATTTAAAGATTTATCTTGTACATATCCAAAAAATAGCGATTACGAGATCCTTCGTTCAAATAAAAAAAAGTACTGCATGCATTGACAACGAAGCTATATAAACGTGAAAAAACTGGAGAAATTAGGCAAATGAAGCAGAACGATATGTAAGGTTAGGTTAAGTTAGGCACAAGTATCTGTCCTATTATTGGAAACTGTATCACCAAAATGTTGTCCTAAGGCTATTTTAATTTGTATGGTGCTATTAGAACTAACTGAGACATTAATTCCCACATGCTAACAGGTAAGTATCAATGAGTTCAAGTCAATTAATGTACTAATCACTTAGGTTTAAGTCCATAATTAAGTTTAAGGTTTAAACACGGGTTTAAACTTTCTATACTTTTTCTTTTATAATTTAAAAATTATCACTTATTTCTTATGATATTCTTTACTTATCACTTAATTATAATGTTTTAAAAATCAGGTCAGAAGTTAAACCAATAAGACAGTAGATTTAAGGTTTAAAAGATTTAATCACTACCATACCTTCATAAAACAGGTTAAAGATCGAATAAAATTGAAGAATTTGAAATATTTTTTTTAAACAGAAGAATCCGCAGCTGCTATCCTTTGGATGCACACTGGATAAACCTCCGAATTGACACAATAGCCTGCAAATCACGCCAATCGGGTACTCCGCACTAGGCAAACCTGTATGAAAGGCTCGATCGAGAGAGTGTAAGTAGGAGAATTCGAACATAGGACCTTTTGGCCCCATGTCTCACTTCACCAACTAGACCACCCCCTAAGGCGCTTGAAATATAATTTAAGAAGATCGTTCATATTCATCAAAGAATTTAAAGTTTAACCAAAAAAATTATTAAATAAAAATTATTTGGTTTATTTTAGTTTTAAAAAACTTATTAGTTTACAATAACTAACAAATTACATAACAAACTCATCGGTTTAACAATACAAATTATTAAAATAAATCAAATTAAAAAGTAAAAATTTAAACAAAAACTTGGTTAATTCAAGATTTTTAATATCAAACTGGCTGAATTAAACTGGTTCTTTAACCGTTGCATAATTCCCTTTAGTATGAATGAACCAAATATTAATAAAATATGATAGGACTTTGATGATAGTTAAACAATATTCTTTATATGGTAATTTTAAAAATAAAAAATAAAAATAAAAATATCAAACTATCCAATATAAATAATAATTAATTTAAAGTTGCTAACTTATTAAAAAATTATTCATATCGGATATTCGAATGACTAATAAATTATGATATATTTTTAGTAATTTATCCGAAATAGATCTTAATAAAATCTCCTATGAATTATGAGCATGATCCTGAGCTAGTCGTGCACGCTTCTAAAAGCTTTATGGCTAAGCAACAGTGAAATCTTAAATCACTCTACGTATTTCGTTAAATTGCACGTCAAGATCTGTTGTGCTTACTTATTTAGGCTTGGTTATTTTGGCCTGGATTGATTGAATTAAAGGTCTAAAACAGTTCGACCCGATCAGGTCATGGTATTAGAACAATAAAAATAATGTCGTTTTGTATATTTTTTTTATTAAAATAAGTAAAGATAGGTCAGGTTGGCCCACCTCACCTGTGTCTTCAGTGTTTGAAAATATAACTTTTTTATGTTTATTATTTTATCTGTTTTTATCATTAAAGAACATATCATATAAAGTATGTAAAAGAAAAAAATTTGATTCTGCTTCCTCTTTCTTTTTGTTCACAATCTATTTCTTCTCAATCAAATAAAATGTTAATACTTCATATAAATTCGAAGGGATAAAATATAATCAATTTGAATTCGGAATAACTATTTGAAATTTCAGTGAAAGATTGAATTTGTCATCTTATGTTTGCTTTTCGTAAAAAAATCTCAATTAAAATGGAGGGATTCTTCAAACAACAAAGAGCTAGATCAACTATTCAATCAAATGATTCAATGAGAGGTCGGGTCACGATAAGGGTTTTTTTTTCTCACAAAAATGTTAAGTTTTTATAAAATTCTTTAAAGATAAAAGACACAAAATTTTCTTTGTAGTTTAAATTGTTTTAAGGAACTTTCTAATTTTTAAAATTATGAGAAAAAAGCTTTGCACTTTTTGATATTTTTAAAAAAGCCATTCTCTTAGACTTTTATTAAAATGATAATAAAACATAAATATTATTAATATGAAAAAATTTGACTCGATCCAATTAAATTATATTCTGATCTATAATGTAATATACTTATAATAAATTATTATTTTTGACTGGATTTAAATATTTTAGATCAAATTTAAGAATTAAATTGTATTGTTATATTTGTAATATTTGATTGGTCATACGGTTCCCAATGGTTCATTCATCTGACCATAGACTAGAGCTACTTTTGATTTTGCAATATCTTCTTCTTTAATTCATTCTCTATGGACTATAGTCAATTTTGATTATGCAATATTTTCTCCATTAATTAGTCTAGATTCTTTCATTTTTATGAAAAGATCATTTCTTTCACGAGTACGTACACCGACTCCTCCAAATACGAATACACCTCCATGAGCTTTCGTAACATTGATGATTGATCTACACATGATATTCATGTCACATGCTTTTAAGTATTAAAGTTCAAAAGAAAGGAATTTTTTCATAAAATTGAAAATGAGAAATATTTTTTTAAAAAATTTAAAGATTAATTTTTTTAAAAAATTTTCTTAAACCATGGAAAAAATCACCTTTTCTATATTTTAGAAGTTTTTTAAAAAGATTGATTTGTGTATAAAAATATTTATATTTTCAATTTTAACCATAGATTATAAATTTATATATATTATTTTAATTGAGAATTTTAATACAATTAGGGGATACTTAGTTGATAGGATTGGGAAGGGATTAATGAGTAAAGAATGAAAAGTGAGTGGATGGTTGTTGATTATCATAATAGAGGCAATAGCTTGATATTTTACTTTTGGAGAATCCTCTATATCCTCATTTAATAGAGGAATGAAACTCATTCTTTAGTAGTAGCTCTTTTTTTAATAAATATTTTTAATACTAATTAATTAAATATAATTAATTAATTAAAATATAATTAATTACAATATTATTATTAATTTGTTAAATAAAATAAAATAAAATAAATTAATTAAAATATAATTAATTAATTAAAATATTTTAATTAATTAAAATATGATAAATTACACTATAATTAATTAAAATATTATTATTATTAATTAATTACATTATAATTAATTTAAAAAATTATTTCTTATTATTTTTTACAAACTAACCACTATCAATGATAACGGTGATCATTTCTTCCTCTGAACCAAACATCATAATTATAATGATAATACTATTCATATTTTTTACTATATTCATTCTCATTCTTATTAACATTTTCTCGTACAAACTAACCGTCTCTTTAATAAATCTGGTAACATTGAAATTGGGGTCTTCCTAGTCCATCTACTTCACCTCGGGCTCTTCCCCAAGTCTAACCCATTAATTACTCTTCAGGTTTCCCAAACACTAACGGAGACATGGCAAAACGAATTTGAATCAGGCCGAGAAATGAAAAACCTGAGCCCAGTTCTAATCAAGCCACTCCATGTTTGTTTCACACTAACGTGTTTGATAAGCATAATCAGGTGAACAAGAACTGAAAGATCTATTTTGTTTGCTGTTCTTGAATATTGGAAACTTTGGATAGATTATTTCATTAAATAATTATTAAAATACCCCAAATTTTGTCTTTTTAATTTTGTCTCATTTATATGTAGGTCTATCTGAAACAACTTCTCTATTATATAAGAGTAAGGCTGCATATTATCGGACATCTCCACATCTCGGTTTATTACGGAATTTCGAACTGGGTGATAACAATAAATCGTTTCATTGTGAGATTTCGAACTGAGTGATGACGATGAATTAATCTCAAATACCCATCTAGGTATTTAGTTAAATAATTTATTTTCTAACTCCATGTCCAATGCAATATTCCTACTTTAGCTGAATGTTTCGAGCACTCCTATACAATTCCTACTTTAACTTAATCGAAAAAGGCTGGTTTGCCCGGCTACAACACACCAACATATGTTTCCTAGGAAACACCCCCACAAACACAGCACAGCAAGGCATTGTTTTCAAGACGGAATGTCGCTTAAGACAAGGAACTAACTTTTATAGGATAAGACCAATTTGTTTGTCTTCAATCCTCCAACCTTTCTTAAACAAAATGCCAAAAATACTCATCTTTTGTCGGCAGTATCTACTGTCAATCACTAAAAGGTCCCTCTTTTTTCTGCTTAAGCTTGGGTATGGACAGGACTTAGGGGTGGCAACTCCTCTAAGTTCTCCCGAAAGATGGAGGTCGTTATATCCTAAATGTTTCAACATCTTTGTTTAATTCGTCATGTACGTCTTCGTGTTGATTTAAATGTTACAGTCGTGCATCTAATTGTTGTCGTTGTTGTGCGTAGTAAATATTTCTTCATTAATGATTTTTTTAAAATTCTTAAAGAAAAACTCAGCTAAGCTTTAGGCCGATCGGGTTTGAAAGAGTTGAACCCGAATTTGAGCCCCATCAGACTAAGATAGCCAAAAGCTTGACTTAATTCGGTCTTTGCTAATTTTAAAATAAAAATTAAAATATAATTTTTTGTAAAATAATGTCGTTTTTCATAAAATGATATCGTTTTTAAAATGTTTATTAGGCCTCAAATCGGGATAACTAGAATCTACGTTCTGTCTAAGGCTCAAACAAACTAGAATTGACCCGTTAATTTCAAGCTTAACCAAGTTAAGTTGGCCGATTTGAGAGGCTAAATGAGGATATGTTTTGAGTTCAGTTTAAATTAAGATTGAGTAATGCAATTTAAACTATTTTAAATTGCTAAAATAAATAAATAAAATTTTTATTTAATAACATTTTAAATTAAAATTAAAATTTTCAAAATTTTTATCCATTTTTAAAACATTGCACAATATGATTACGGATAGATCATATAATAGCTCATGCGTGTCTGAATAAACAAGTTCGTTTACGTATTTGTAAAGAAAGCAAGAATAAGTTTAAATCTAGGATCAAATCTCCTTTTACGATTATAATATTTTTATCATGTTCTATTAAATCTTATCTACATATTTACGTGGGAAACAGAATAACTATAACGCGTTTAAATCTTATTTAGTTTGACTTGCCAATGTTTGGCATTTTCAGTTGAAAGTCAAGACGTAGGTAACATCGACCTGAAAACATCCGGCAGGAACAGGATTGCATATGCCTTTTCACATGTTAACGTTAAAAACAACAACAAGAGATGCTTCAAATTGTCCCTTTCGTTATTGTCTGATACAGTTCCTGCTCACCATTTAGAGCAATGTCATGACTAATTAGTCAAATTATATTAATGATTATAAAATGAAAAATACGAGAAAATAAAAATAAAATTTAAGTAATTTGATGAATGTCACTTAATAAAAAGATATATTTTTTTACCATTCGAGTTTAATTATTTAAACCGATTAGAGTTAAAATTACATATTAGGGTTTGTTTCTAGGCTTAAGATTAACAGATCTATAGTGCGATGAGAATAAGTTCTTATTCACTGCAGTTTTTAAACACAATCACATATTTGAATATGCGGTAAACAACCGGAGGTTGAAGAAAAGTACGGTATTACCATAGAAATCAATAAGCAAAAAGATGATTGCGGCAGGAAACTACTTCTGAGGTAGAAATTTTACTTTCCATTAATAACCTTTACTACAAGTATTATTTTTCATTATACTCTTAATTAATATGACTAATAATATATTTTTATGAAATATTTTATTTACTA
>JANZXP010000004.1:550900-572393 GCA_027576715.1 Erythroxylum flavicans
TATACTCTTAATTAATATGACTAATAATATATTTTTATGAAATATTTTATTTACTAAATTTATTTTATTTATATTTATATTTTAATTAATATTTTATTATTTATAATTATAAATTTATATGATTAATAATATTTTTAATTATTTATACAATAATTAATAGTTTATTAAATAAATGGGCTTTTTAGTTATTTTATCTTTTTTCAGCAACTGCAATCGCAATCGCACTTGCCAAATACCTATTTTCACGTTTCAGCAGTTACTAAAACAACAATACCAAACACATAAGTACTTATTGAGAATAAATACTTATCACTTCAGCAAGTTGATTTCAGCAGATTGTCAACTGCTACCACTCTCCCAAACCAAGCCTAATATTAAGTAGTTGCCTAACTATTACATTGCTTAAAGATATTGATATTCTTGTTTCTGCAAGTTCTTTCTGACATTTCTGTGGGACTCAAAAAGGAAGCAAATACCTCAACTTCAATGTTATAATCTTCTTCTTTTTTTAATAAATAAACCTTAATATTTAAAACTTTATCCAAAAAAAAAGATAAAAAAAAGACTTTGTTAAGGTTTGGTAAAACACTATCCAGCAGCTTTCACTTGGAAGCATTCCCCAAATGAGAGAACTAACAAGAACTCATGCTGGCCACTACTGTGGCCACTATTAATCTACTTTTGTTCACTCTTTTTCTGCCCTTGAATGTGTCAAAACGTCGGACTCAAACAAATTATGATCTTACAAGTGGTTGTGCATATCACATATATGCCGTTTCAATCTTCCACTAACATGCTCAACTTATCTGTTACCTCTGATGTGGTATAACACTAGTAGGGGTTCATGTCTGAGTCTAACTTGAAATCCAAAAATTCGAATTTGAAACTAAAATCAAGTGAATTATGGTTGATGGGTCGAGTTTTCGAGCTTTAAATAAGATTTTTTTAAAGTTCGACTTTGGTCTGAAGACAGTCAAATTCTTGAAGGGTGACAGATTTATAACTATGGCGAGGAGGTAAGGCATATCAGGAACTCCGTCCAAAGACTCCAACATCTGAAGTTAAGTTTGTCTGGTTTTGGTCTTTTTGACAAGTACTTTTTGTCCTGACGTGAATGAGAAGGTAACAAACGAAAGGTCTACTATACCAATGCCATTTTGAAATGGTACAAAAAAGGGGTTTAGTTAGAGGCTTTTTCTCTTGCGATACCCACTAAACAAGCAAGAAGAAGTTGTTCTTGTTGTGTTCGGACATGCTTGGCTTGTTCTTGTGCTTGAGGATGATGCCATTTGGCCAACCTCTTATTCCAATCCACGCTATATACTGACAAAAAGAACTCGAACTGTGGATAGAGAGGATTGGTAATGGACAAAGGAAATTCTGGGGGTTAGAGAAAGAAACAAACAATTCCACATTACACAGAGAGAAAATCTGAACCTTCTTTGAATTCCAAGAAATTCCATTCCCTTTGATCAGTCCAAAGGACAAGAAACAAATGACGACAAAAGCAACCCATTTTGTTGTCGCTAACGCAGCCATGGAAGGTCCTTAAAGACAACATCTTTAATCTCATCTTTTGCTGATCGCTTTGTATCCTAGAAACCCTTTAGCAAAGATCCAAAAGGTTCTCTTAATCTTTGTTCTATGAACTAGGAGAACCAGGTTTTCAAGATTTGCTAATTTCTTCAGGATCTCTGTCGAATTTTAGCAAATTTGGGTCCTCATTTTAGAGCCGAGTTTGAATAGTTGTTCCCCCTAGGAGGAGCCAGCGAACTCTCTCTGGTAATTCCTTGTCTTTGCTTTCTGATTATGTTACAAAAGCTTTCGTGTTCTTATGAGCTTTCTCAACAAGAAGTGTTTGTTCTGTTTTGTGAGGAACGTTAGTTTGCATGCTGTTTGTTCTTTTGCTTTCTCTTTTTCTTTTGTACATCTGGATAGCTATAAAAAAGAAAGAAATGGAACAGATGTGTTACAGCCTGGTGATGATTTTGGTTTTAAAATCTGCAGTAAAGTTCATTTTCTTCAGGAGTTTTTCTGCATCGGTCTTTTCTCTTTCCTTCTAAGTCCTGTTTCTCTTATTCATCATATTCATGGAACATTAATGGAGGATTCAAAGCGGGTTGTTTCTTAACTTCATCTTCTCTTTGCGAGTTGATAGGTACCCAGTCGAGCTTTGTTCGTTTAGCTGTGGTGGTTGGTACTGATTATGCTTCAAATTTGATCTGGTTCTGGACTATGTTTAATCCAAAGATCTGTATTTTTCAGGGTATTGACTTGTCATCTCATTCTTGATGGTGGAAATGATTCAAGGAGACGGATCATCGTCTGTTACTTCACCACCCCTTCATTTCTTTCCCTGGTTTTCTCCATCTCCAGGAATGGGATCATCATATCCATGGCTAAGAGAGCTTCCATCTGAGGAGCGGGGTTTGTATTTGATCCATCTTCTTCTTGCTTGTGCCAATCATGTTGCAGCAGGCAGTATTGAGAATGCTAATATTGGTCTGGAGCATATGTCTCAGCTTGCCTCTCCTGATGGTGATACCATGCAACGAATTGCTGCTTATTTCACAGAGGCACTTGCAGATCGCCTCCTTAAAGGTTGGCCTGGTTTGCACAAAGCCCTAAATTCGACGAAAATATCATTGGTATCCGAAGAAATTCTAGTTCAAAGATTGTTCTTTGAGCTATGCCCGATTCTAAAGCTCGCATATGTGATCACGAATCAAGCCATTGTAGAAGCAATGGAAGGGGAGAAGATGGTACATATTATTGATCTAAATGCATTTGAGCCTGCACAATGGATTAATATTCTTCAGTTGTTAAATGCAAGGCCAGAAGGACCACCCCATTTGAGAATTACAGGCATTCACCAACAGAAAGAGGTGTTGGATCAAATGGCTAGTCGGTTGACAGAAGAAGCTGAAAAGTTGAACATCCCATTTCAGTTCACTCCAGTAGTGAGCAAGTTAGAAAATCTCGATCCCGAAAGCCTGCGGGTTAAAAGTGGTGAAGCTCTGGCTGTCATTTCTGTGCTCAAGTTGCACACTCTCTTGGCAACTGATAATGAGACGTTAAAAATGAAATCACCATCAGCAACAAGCATCCAAAGCTCTAACCCTTTGAAGATAGTAACAAAGATGAACCCGAACCATCGAACTTTGGGTGAGTGGTTAAAGAAAGATCAGGCCTTACTCTACAACCTCAGTCCTGATTCAGCTTTATCCCCATTATCACTAGCTCCTTCACCAAAGATGGACAAATTTCTAACTGCAATTCGGGGTCATTCTCCAAAGTTGATGGTTATAACTGAGCAGGAATCTGATCATAATGGTTTTACATTGATGGAGAGGGTTAAAGAAGCATTGAACTTCTATGCTGCACTGTTTGATTGCTTGGAGTCAACAGTGCCAAGATCATCAATAGAACGACAAAAGGTTGAGAAGATGCTATTCGGAGAGGAAATCAAGAACATAATTGCGTGCGAGGGAAATGACAGAAAAGAGAGACACGAGAAGTTGGAGAAATGGATTCTTCGGCTCGAGTTGGCCGGGTTTGGGAAACTTCCTCTCAGTTTTCATGGTATGCTGCAAGCTAGCAGACTTCTGCAGAGCAATGGATATGAAGGTTACAATGTCAAAGAAGAGAATGGATGTCTGGTTATCTGCTGGCAGGATAGACCGCTTTTCTCTGTTTCAGCCTGGAGATTTAGGAGGTTTGATTAGAATATCATCGATGTTGTGAGGCTTGTGCTTTTGATTTCTCCTTTTGTTTTTCCATTTTCCTGTATAAAAAGATGCTAGCTTTAATCTATAATTGCATAGTGTTTCAATGGAAGAATGAAACCATTGGTGCTCTACTTTACTATCACTACTAGCTCCGAACTTGCTCAGAAGAAACTCGACAATGGTATCCTGAAAGACTGGAATTTCCCTAACATTCTGTTTCCCAAGAATGGTTAATGCAATACCATTGTAATAACTTATACAGAGGCAAAACTTAATGCCCTGTTGTGCCCTTCCCACAAGTTTGGAAGTAGGCTATGGTCCTTGACGAATTGTCCATAACTAAAAGTGCTGATAATTCTACAAGAGCCATCAGATCCCTCCTACACTTTCTCACAATCTTAAGGTCATCAAAACTTTGTGACAATAACAAAGCATATATATCTTAAGGTTGTCAAAACTTTCTGACAATAACAAAGTATGTACACATATTGTATTTAGTTCAAAACGGCGCGTTTTGTTTAAAAAGAAAGCGACATCGTTTGTCAAGTTTGAGCTGCTGAACCTCCCCTTCTTCCTCCTCCCCCATCAGTCTCACTCTGTTTCCCTGTCGCTGCTGAATCCTTACAAAATCCCTAATCTATCTTTGCCGCTCGCCGCCGCTTGAGAGGACTTGGGAAGCTTGGCCGCTGCTTGAGAGAACTTTGGAAGCAGGTTTATTTGTCTTTCCTTTTTCGTCTTGGAAAGTCGAGAACTTCAGTACTGTTGAATTCGTGTCCAGTGGAGGAATATAAATAGACAGATTTCTTACGTTTTCTCTTTCATCCTGTTTTTGGCCTTCCTACTGCAGATATAAGATAATCAGTCCCAAATCCCATTCTCAAGCCAGCTAGAAAACTTGCAGATTTGTTATTCTGATATTGCTTTCTCTCGAAGAACAATTCCTTGCTCCTCGTTGCTTACCATCACACTACTAGGTAATTTACTCGTTTTTTCTGATTTTTCTGCTCACGGAATCTCCTCAATATATCGTGCACTTACTTTGATTACTCGACTATCATACGGAATTGGGAACCGCTTTTGTTGAAGTTAATTATGACTGTTTATTGTAGTAGAGGAAGGCCATAAAACCTAGTTTTGTACCGAAAAGTGCAAGCTCTTTTTAGTGTGCTGTTTAGTATTTATTATTGGGTCCAGATTTAGGACCTGAAACCTAGCTATGAGGTTGATCTGAAAGGTAATTGAATATGTTTGTTGGTCTTCTGTCGATGCCAGTCGAAATGTGATTGGTTACTGCAATTGCTTCTGCCCTGATTTTGAAGTTATGGAAGATTTTACGGTTGGTGTTATCTCTTAATCAACTATGACCATAAAAAAAGATAAAAGTTCATCATTGAGGAGAGGGTGAAAAAAACAGTAGGTAGTTGAATTAGTGACTTGATGTTTATAGAGGGTGGAGGAGCTAAAGATCAAAGCCTAGGGTTAAGGTATATTCTCTTGCTGTAGCTGAATAAAAAATAAAGCTGTACATATACGACATTGACATTAATTTCATATGCATAAGCTTTTTTTGGTATTTATCTCCTTTGATTTGTTCAGTTAAGGCCATTTATATAGATTTTACTACTACTCTGGTTTGTTCAATTGATTTTGAATAGTTGCCGGATTTTCAAGTGTATTTGATACAGAGCAGCTTGAATTTGAAATTTTGGTGTAGTTGGTAAGATTGGAAAATTTGTTAATTCTTTTGCTAATTCAAATTTCATTATGTTGGTGTACCATCCTCAAATTTTGGATTGAATCTCTAATTCTTGACATTTTGTGTCTGTTGGTTTGATGCTTTTATCAGATTCATCTGTATTGAACATTTTTAAACTTGATTCGAAATGCCCAAAAAGAGTTCTTCTAAGAAGGATACAAACACCCTAGTTGAAGAAACCTCCTCTGTTTCAAAAAAGGCTAAAGCCTCTTTTGCTACGAAGAAACCCAGCAATGAAATTGACGCAATTTTCTCCGGAAAGAAGAGGAAGAACCCTGATCAACAGCCCAATAGAAGTATTGCTGAGGATCCAAAATCATTGAAGAAGAAGCAGAAGCAGAAGAAGAGTAGAGATGAGAAAGAGGGAAATTTTGCCGATCCACCAGCTAAATCTCGAAGGAAAACAGAGGATGGGTTCACCGTATACACAGAAGAGGAATTGGGTATACATAATGGTAATGCTGGTGGTACCCCACTTTGCCCTTTTGATTGTGATTGTTGCTTCTGATGAGAAATTCAGAAGGTGCTTTATTGCTTCTCTTATGTAGTCGACTTTTTGAGATTTCAAAATGTTTTTTAACTCTTGTCCGGAATTTTATTTGGAGGGATGATTTTTGACTGCTTAATTTTCTTTCTTTGTATACTGTGCTTGATGACATGAATTAAACCCTCAAATTTAGTTTTAAATTCATGAAATTATATACTGGTGTCTACGTTTTCTATCTGAGGTAGATTAGTGTTGGAGAAGAATGACTTTAAACAATAACATTTCCGGAAAAGATCAATCTGTCAGCACGATATTTGTCATTCTATCTGCCAACTGGTATCTCTGTTTATGTTCACTTGCAAAATTGACCTTTATATGTGTCTATGACCTGGATTCTCTTTTTCACTTAACCTGTATGTGGTGGGCATTATGATAGAAAAACGTATATGATGCTGCTGTACCAGAGTCAACAAATCCCTGCTTCACTTACAACCTTTTTCTTTTGAGTCTCTGTTCTGAAGATTCTTCTTTGTTCTTAGGTTTGCTCCTTACCCCTTGTCTCATTATTAGGCATTGACTTGTCACTTTTCCAGTTTTCATTTCCCTTAGCACAATAATAAAACTTATTACGTTGTTGTCGAAATAAAACGGTCTAATCACGATCAGCCTGACCACCAAAAAAAAAAAAAAAGTTATTGGAATGATAATGAATTGACCTGCAGAATCTCTTCTAATCTAATATCAGAGCTGCATACAGTAGCTCATTCCAAGTGTCAGGAACTCCAGCAATACACCAATGAGTGCAATCCATGCCCTTGAAGCCATTATAAGAGCTTGGATGCGCGTCTTTTCTTAGCTGTGACAGAGTAGTTATATTGAGCAAATGAACAGGTTTCTTGATGCTGCTTAACACATCTTGCACTACATTCAGTGCCAATGGTGAACCACCAGGGTACACTGATCCGCTTAAAGGTTTGGTCTCCTTTCCACAATTTGTCACTCCTGTTTCATTCCAGTCTTTACCACTAACATAACAAGAAATGAACTCAATGTCATCAAAACTTTCTGACATTAACAAAGCGTATGTATAATGGTTAAGCGGAGAGTTATGAAGAGGAACGAACTTGTAATGAGAAGGGGAAATTCCTTGGAAAAAGACTCGTGTTTTGGTTGTATCAACATGAGAATCGACCCACTTTGCCCATGTTGTTAAACCTTTGCGAAATGCAACCATTCGATCCATGTCTTTAACTATGGTGTCACCTTCTTGAACATAGTCCCATCTGAAATTGGAAAACCCATGTTTCTAAATCATATGAAGGACACATAAACAAAAACTTTTCGATTCAAAAGGTTGGTTTAGGAGCTCATACGGTTGCTTGGATCCTCCCCGGTACCACCAAAGCCATGTGTTAAATATCAGAACATCAGCTTTCTTCCATACGTCAGCACTTTTCAGAGAATCGAGCTTTAGTACTCTGCCAATCTTCTCCTCTTCAATGTCTACCAAGTAATGAGTTAAAAACATCATTATTGATACCTTATAATCCTGAAAAACATAAATTTAGATATATAAATTGCTGATAGTTTTTTTTTTTTTTGGTAGCAAGAATCCTGAAACCCCAGAATTGTAGAACATTACATCAGAAATTCCCTACCCGGAACGTCACTGTAAGAGTAGTGTTAGTTGACTTGCTAGTGACTCTGGGATCAGGCATAGCAGAGTGAAGCAAGCACAAAAGAGACTCAAAATGGTTGACACTTACAGAGTCCCCTACGTACATAATTTTCTTCCCCTGAAACCTTGCTAAAAAATCCCGACCATTGAACCTGCCACGTTAAGCACCTTTCAGCTTGGAATTTATTGGGAAACAACTAAGATTCCTGCGGACTGAAATCATATTCAATGAGAAAATGGCACGTCGTTAAGGACAAAACCACTAAACCAGAACCTGTTAGGTTATGATCACGAGTATACAGTGGAATCCTATGCTAACTTCAGAACCCAGATCTTATTCCTCGTCCCGATCCACACAGAAAAATAAAGACAGAACCTTTCTTTGATCTTTAAACATGGCGTTACTCAAACTCAAGTGTAACCAAACTTTAATATGATCACTAGACGAACATGCATGATCACAAACAAGAACAGAAAGGAGTTTGAACTCTTTAGCTTTACCTTGGCAATTCACAGCCCGTAGGTTTCCATTTATAATGGAGGTAAAAATGATCAGGACGACCATACTTCAAGCAATCGTACTCCTTGCGAATAAAAGGGCAAGTTGCAGAGTCATAGAGAGGAAATGTCACTGGGTCGTAGACCCACTTTCCTTGGTAAAGGTTGCAGGTTCTGTTTTTTGGCTTTCTCAGGCACTTCACTCTGTCTGTATTGACATGGAAATCCACCAAGTTGGCTTGCAGACAGAGGACTGAAGATGACAAAAAGATGGCAATGGAAAGGACAAGACAGAATCTTTGAACTCCAAAATCCATTCTTTAGAGAGAAACAGAGAGGCAGAGAGTTAAAGCAGGTTTAAGTTTTAAACCTTTGAAAGGAAAGAGTGTCAAGTTGGGCAAGCTTGTCTTCAATGGCTGCCAGTTTATTATTTTTTCTAATAAGGAAGTGAAAACCAGCCTCTCTTAGTCAACTAGTTACCATCTCTGATGTTATACCACCACAGTTACCTGAAGAGGAATGGAATTTACGTATAGAATTGATTGTGTTACCATAAGCATTCGTTTCTTGTGATTAACGAGAACAGATTTAGTTCGAGTGAAACTATTTTAAGAACATATGTGTAGATGACAGGAAACTAAAACCAGAAGAAAAAGGTACGAAGTATTGATAAAATATTGATTAGGTGCATAAGGCAGAACCATTCAGTAACATTACAGGATTTAGATCCATTATTCCATAAATGATTCTTAAAAAGTTACTATTCTTTGTCGAATTAAAATTTTGTTCAAGGGTCAAAATCAAGGAGTATCCTTTTTCTTCATGTTCCATCTTAAGGAACTCTCTGTTTGAAGGATCAAGATCAGCCATTACTTTTCGACTGCTTTTCAAATTCGTAATTGAGTAAATTATTAGGTATACATAATCTGACGAGTTAGAACCAACTGAAAGGTTGAAAATTTTGAATGAGCAGCACTGAAACATCGTACATGGGCCATCTTCCCCACTGTGGATGGATGTGCCCACACTCACATGCAACACATGATTAACAACTCAGTTGACAAACACACTATCGTTTTCTTAATTAATGGCATCATCGAGCACGTCCTGTTACGGAGGTGATTATATTCTATTATCAGAAAGAAAAAAATGGTAGATCTATCTACAACTAGAACATGGTATAGATCTATTCTATTCATATCACAGAAATAAAATAATGTTTGTTTACCAAAGCAAAATGAGCCAAAGGGTTGATTCAATTAGCAAGAATCAGAAACAGAGATTCTGCTGGAATCGTTGTTTTTGTTTCGTGATGATAAATGCAATGTAGTTACTAAAACCGGTCTGTAAGGAGAAAAGTAAGAAGTTGCAGACTGAGTCTAGTCGCCATAAGGAGTCTGTAGGAATCTTTTATCAATTTTCAGTATCAGGAACAGAGAGATAATCTGCTTGCCAGGAAGATAATGTCAAGTTGAAAATGATTCCAAGAACAAGATAGTGAAAAACAAGAGTTGCAGAATTGATTGGTTTTATAGTAACTCAATACTATAAAACCAAGGGAGTTTCAGACATTTTGTCCAAGGTTGTCCTGCAAATCAACAATACAAACTTTTCTGCATGTTTGTGGAACAGACAAGCAATGCTCTCTCCGATACCAGAGGCTCCACATGTGACCAACGCCACTTTCCCTGATAGCCTACAAAAAGTAAAACGAATACAAGGATTAGAAGTGGATAAAACTATAATTACAACAGAGTATAGACTCCAAATGTACGTTTAAACAGATTATAATCCGATCAAACACAGCAGAATCTGACCAGATTGTAGTTAGTTTCTAAAAAGACCAGAAATCATATGCATTAGATGCTGTAACTATGCAGTGATGCTAGACTTGCTAATGTATATGTCCAGTTAATGTTTACCATATTCCTCTTTACCATCTTTTGTACTATCCTATATCCTAACCTCAGGATCATTCTGATGGAGACCACTGGACATCATCCAGTATGGAAAAAGATGAGAAGAACGAAACCTAGAATCAGTAGTGCCGCAAAGCCACCAAGCTATTGTCCGAGGAATTAACTAGACCTGTTGGTTAAATCTAATAGTAACCTTTTGCCTGCTCTTGGTGCTGCAACAAAAATACCACCGCTCGCCAAGTTTGCTCTTTTATCTTGGCTGCACAAGTTGTCAAGAAGCCTCCTAGTTGTTCGAGTGAAACTTTACACTTCTAGTACAGATGAATGAACATAAATATTGAGGAAAAGCCTCCAGATAGAATTAATATTTGATCAGAAGTACAGATCTATAGAGAGATCAATTAGAGCACAGTTTCGAACACCAAGTTAGTCTAAAACTCTTGATATCTCAATCAAACTGAAATAAAAGTATTATCAGTCATAAAAACAAGCATCTTACAGACCAGCAAAAAACATAAAATCCTAAATGTCAAAACTCCAGTAAACCATCTAAGTTAGGAACCAGTTCCTTAGCTGTTTATATCAAAACGTGATCACGTACCAAACCCTCCTAAATTATTCACAATTAAATTCATTGAAACCAAGATACGATAATGAGCCAGAAGAACAAAGTTTACAGACACAGCCGTAGCTAAAGATCAGTATCAACATGAGAAAGTAAATGCGTAGCCAAAAGAGTATTAAAAAACAGGAGATTTCGCGTTACCTCTGACAAGAAAGGTTCGAAACAAGTGAGGCAGCAGAAAGCCATAACCAGATCTTTCAGCGTACTGCTTAACTCTTTCTAAATGGTATTGATTCACTCAAAAAAGCAAAAAGGAAAAAGACTTTAGCCAAAAGGTACGAATTGCCTTGAAGTATGTTGGGGTGTGAGTAACAATCTCTCGTGATATTGGAAAGTATTTATAAACTTAATCTTTTAAGGTTTTGGGTTAAAGCGTAGTATCAAAATTTACGAATATGTTTCCTCACTAGTTCATGACGTTAATCTCTTATAAAAATGAGCTCTCTGGATCTAACAAATAGTATCAGAATCGATGATTTAGTAAGGGACAAATATGGAGATGGTAGTCGCATCTTGTAATTGCTTCCCCGCGAAGAAATGTAAGTAGACTTTTGGTGGGCCTAGACTAGTTGAATAAAAGAACTCTTAGTGACATTATACTCGAGCTGCTAAATAAAAAAGCTTTCACTCAAGGAGAAGCCGAAGTCCAATGTGAAAGTTCATATTTGAGGAGGAGATTATTGGGATGTAAGTGTGAGTAAGAATTCTACATTAAAAAGAGATGGAATTAGTGAAGAACATATAAGTAAAAATGACTCATAAATTTAATGTTTTGAGATTTTGGCTTAAAGTGTAATGTCAAAGCCTATAAATATATTCCCTCACTAGTTCATGATGTAGATCTCTTATAAAAGTGGGCTCCTCAAATCTAATAAAAAAGTAATACCATTGTTGTCCACAAAAGTAATAAATTTAACCTATTAAAAAATGAGATTAAAATTATACTTCCTAACTCCAAATTTGCTTTAGTTAATATTAAATATTTGTTATTAAAGGTATTGAGAATTTCCTTTTAAAATTTTGAGAAAGTATTTAACACTTACCAAAAAATTATTTATATTTGCCCACCCAATTAAATTACTAAAAATTGCATTTACTTTACAGCGAAGACAATGATTTAAATATATATTAATTATATCTTCACAATATTAAATTAATATTTTAAACCTAAATGGCAAACTAAATTTAATTATTATTTAAAAATTTAAACTTCATAATTATATTTTATGAACTTATATTACATGAAAAATGGATATAAATTAAAATAATAACTTAATTTAAATATAATTAGACTTAGACCTAAATTTAAAATTTAATTCTAATTAATTACAAAAAACTAAATCGTCATACTTAATTTATTACTAAATCTTATTTTACCTAAATTTTAGGTTAAAATGAATTTAATTTTTAATTTAATTTTAGTCCGATCGAATTTTGAATCACCCGAATTGAATCGAGCTTGGATCAAGACCCTCTTCAAGCTCGATCAGGTAATTAATCTAAGCAGACTCGAGCCCATCATTAATTTTTGAGACAGTTGGAGATGCAATTGGATCTAATAATGGGCCTACTAGTATATATCATTTGTGGTTCTCCGAAATGGATCAAGATCCTTCTTCCTTCTTCAACGAGCATTCTCATGGATTCCAGGTCCCACTAGAAACTTCGCCAATGGAAGCTCAACCCAACTGGATAGGCTGGGAAAGTACCAGAAGGTCTATCCCACTTCGCGATAAATACCTGGTCTATCCATCAAGCTCATCATCGGCGCGAAAAAAAGCAATTCGTACTAGTTCTTCTACTATCAAGCTTGTCCCAATAACTTCTCAACCATCAACACAGAATAGATCCTTATTGAAGCTCAGTTGGTGAAGATGTCTTTGATCCCAAGCCTCTTCGGAAATCGGCGAAGCAATGTCTTCGATCCGTTCTCTGCGTTGGATTCATGGGATCCATTCGGGGATTTCGGTTTCCCTTCATCTTCTTCCCTCGTTACTGGGGAGAACTCTGCGTTTGTTAACACTCGCATAGACTGGAAGGAGACGCCGGAGTCACACGTGTTCAAGGCGGATCTTCCAGGGTTGAAGAAAGAGGAAGTGAAAGTGGAGATTGAAGACGACAGAGTGCTCCAAATCAGCGGACAGAGAAAGGTGGAGAAGGAAGACAAGAACGACAAGTGGCATCGCGTGGAGCGAAGCAGTGGGAGCTTCATGAGGAGGTTCAGGCTTCCAGAGAATGCAAAGATGGATAAGATCAAAGCTGCTATGGAAAACGGCGTTCTCACTGTCACTGTTCCAAAGGAGGAAGTGAAGAAACCTGAAGTCAAGTCCATTGAAATCTCTGGTTGATAGGGTTCTTCTGTCTGGTAATGTGTCGTGATTGGAGTGTATCGATGAATGGTAAAATAATCTTCATTTTGCCTTATCTCTAAGAGTGTGTGATTTCCTGATGTATGTGTGTTTTCGTCCATCTGTATACCTCTGTGGAGGCGTTGTAAGTGTAGCGTAATATATTAAAAACTCATTCTTCGTTTGACGACAATTGATCTAGTTGATTCAATAGATTGAAAATCAGGAAGTCTGGCCGGATTTCTGAAGATTTTAGATTAACTCAAAAGAATTAACTGAATTGAACGAAATGATCAAGAACAAGTAAGACAATGTGGTTAAAAATATACGATGCACGCTCAAAAGTAACTGGACTGAGTTTGTGAAAGCTCGAGCTGTGCCAATACTTGTGCTATTGTTGGTTTCAGCCTCTGGTCAACGTTTTGAGCTAGATCAATGAACACCACCTGAGCAGACTCATCATGTTTCGCTCTGTTTCCTGAATCCTGGAAAGCCTCTCCAGTATCCAAATTTCTTTGGTTTGAGCCTTTCTCTGTTACCAAATACCAATACTCTTGTTATGGCTTCAACACCTGACATTTCAGCTAAGTAGTTATTTGCGCTTTCCCAGAATTGATCTTGCACAAGTGTTGCAAGTGCATTAAGAGCAGCTTCATCAGCTTCCCTCTCTTCACCTACTTGTAGTATTTGGATCAGTGGGGAGACTGCAACGGCTTTGATCAAGCAGAATGTGGTTTTAATGCTGCACTAACTAACCATTGTGAACTTTGCAAAATGATTCAGAAGGTATACACAGCCAGCTCGATTTCCTTGACTTTCGAAGGGCCATGGTGTTCTGAGAGAGCTGAGCTAGTGAGGCTGCAGCTCTGCACTTAACTAGTATTGATCCAACTGAAAGCAATTTCACAAGGGAATCAGCCCCAATTCTGCAGAAAGAAGCTATAGTTTTTGTCAGAAGGAACAGTAAATCGAACCAATAGCTCCGTGACATTTTCCTCTAGCTGGCTTGTTGGAAATGTTGAACTTGATGTGGCTGCACTTAGTGTTGTGATCAAAATTGGCAGTAAACATCAATTCTTTACAATGTCTGCTGCTTTCCTATCGCCAGTAGGAAGACTGCAAAGTATGCCAACAGCTGCTACTTTTTCACTATCTGGGATGGATGACGAGACAACATCGATGACGTGATTAAAGTTGGATTCACCAAGCTGTTCCATCAACTCTTCTGGTGAATCTCTGGAAAGATTGTGAATCAAATTCAAGGCAGCTGCTCTGATTTTGATGTTAAGACTCTGTTAGGAATGGAGCCAGGAGCTGAAGTGCCCCAGTTTGTTTCAGTTTTCTTCTCACTTTGGATGAACTTGAATGGGAAGCGATGCTATTGAGCGCTTGTAAGAGGTGATACTGAATCACTGGACTAGAGAGATTCAAAAGAAAAGAGTATTTGTTGAGCCACATCTTGGTTGACAAGAACTGTATCTGCTCGAGCAATTTTAGCCAAAATGGCTCGAAGAGTCATAAGCACAAATGTGACAGAGAAAAGTAACTGAAGGAGCGGAACTGCGATCCCTGAACTGATCAAACACTGTATGTTTTCGGTTAAGTTTGACAGATTTTGTAATGCAGTCAAAGCAGATAACTTGGCTTCAAGTTTAAACCTTTAAAAGTGTGTCAAAGTTGGGCAAGCTTGTCTTCAATGGCTGCCAGTTTATTAGTTTTTCTAATAAATAAGTGAAAGCTACGCTCTCTAAGTCAACTAGTTACCATCTCCGACGTTATACCTCCACACTTAAACTGATGAGGTATGGAGTTTACGTATAGAATTGATTGTGTTACCATAAGCATTCGTTTCCTGTGATTAATGAGAACAGATTTGGTTCGAGTGAAACTATTTTAAGAACATATGTGTAGATGACAGGCAACTAAAACCAGAAGAAAAAGGTACGAAAGATTGATGAAATATTGATTAGGTGCAAGAGGCAAAACCATTCAATAACATTACAGGATCTTGATCCATTTATGGAATGATTCTTAAACTGTTACTAGTCCTTGTTGAATTAAGAACTCAGTTAACCAACAGTCCTCGTTTTCTTAATTAATGGCATCACTCGAGCACGTCCTGTTATGAAGGTGATTATATCCTCCTATTAGATCTGTCTTTTGGTAATTATTATCTATATAAGACAACTAAGTTTATTATTCCGATGATATAATAAAACTTGAGTGTTACTTATTATTTTATCTTATCTCATCTGTTACATGTTCATCTTCTATTTTTTGAAAATTTTCAACATGGTATCAGCGCTCTGAAAGTACTTAAAGGTATTGGATATTTTCAACATTTCTTATAAAGTTGGACAATATTTAATTGTTCTTTTTAGTTTTTTAATAATTTATTAATTAAATTACGTAATTTGATTAGGACAAAGATAATGAAGTGACACAATAAATGATCTAAGTCGAAGTCCGAGAGAAAAATAGATCTCGATAAGTGTAGATCAGATTCATATCGAGCTTATGATAGGGAAGTCAGATATGGAGGTTAAATAAAGAGATTAAGGTCTCCTACAGTTGCCGATGTCATTCGTAAGCATTAAGATTTTCTGACCCGTTAAGAGAGTTTACGTTTTAAGAAAACTGTAGAAAGGCTTTACCAGATCTCGATGAGCAATTCCCGAGAAGGTAGTGTTGGATTCGCGCTCGTTTCGGTTTCGAAAAGCTCGTTTGAAGTTATAAAATTGAAATCAGGTATTTTCAACATTTCTTCGTTTATTTTCCTTTCACGTTGAATCCAAGATACGTAACTAAGATACCGTTACATATTACAGAGGGATCTATGAAAAAGAATTTGGGCATTTGAAAAAGGATTGCAAGTTTAACAATGAAGAACAAGCAAATATAGGGCAAGTAATTGAAAAAGACAACCTCTTCTAATTTGTGAGAAGTGCATCAAGACGCATCATAGAGAGAAGTGCTTTATGAAAATAAGTAATGAGAGAAATGCTCATGTTGAACAATAGAGAGAAGCGCTCTATTTAGAAGATTATAAAGAAGTGCTTTAAAGAAAAGAATTGTGGAGAGATATGCTCTATATTTATGAAAGTTTTCTTTCACAATTTCGAGTTAAGGAAGAATACTGAGAATTAATTCAAAATTATAAAGCTGTTAAAATTTCTTTTGAATAAGTCTTTAATTTGTTTTAATCTTATCTTATAAGTCAGATTTGTTGACAGAAATCTCTATTTAACAGTTATTGAGTTTTTTGTGTTTTGCCTATATAAGACAACCAACCAAGCTCATTAGTATGATGATATAATAAAACTTGAATGTTACTTATTCTTTTATGTTGTATTATCTCATCATACCTTATACATGTTCATCTTTTCTTTAAAATTCCAACACTATCTACAACTAGAACATGGTAAAGATCTATTCTATTCACATAACTGCAATAAAATAATGTTTGTTTACCAAAGCAAAATGAGCCAAAAGGTTGCTTCAAGTAGCAGAATGAGAAACATAGATTATGTTGGAATCATTGGTTGGTGATGATGTAATGCTATGTAGTATCAGGAACAGAGAAGAGATAATCTGCCTGCCTGGAAGATAATGTCAAGTTGAAAATGATTCCCAGAATGAGACAGTGAACAAAAGATAAATCACTAACAGGCTTTGGAAAAGTTCATACAGATTCCAGAGCCTGTCAATGAAATTGCAGAATTGATTGGTTGTATAGTAACTCAATACAGTTAGGACCTGTCGATTCAGTATCAATCCTGTTTGATAAGAGAGAGATCATGTACTCATGTGCAACAACATCCACGTAAAGATTTGATCTGCAATAATCAATATCAACTAATAATATTGACACTTCAAAGGTTTGTAAGATGTTATTGTAATATCATAAGAAATTGCGAGCTCAAGCATGGCAGTACTAAAGAGGAAGAAATTGTGAGCTCAAGCATGGCAGTAATGAGTATTCAATATGACCAAATCATCTAAAGACTCGAAGGGAGTGGTTGCTGCAAGTAAAGCCTCCATCAACCAACAGATTAGCCCCACTGATATACCTTGCTTCTTCACTTGCTAAGAAGAGCACGGCATTAGCCACATCATCAGTCGTCAATTCCACGCCTTGCAAGTTAGCATTCCTAGCAACGAAACTACGAAAGCCTACCCAGGCATCCTCTGTTCTCTCCTCCTCAGGTAAGTGAGCCAAAGCCAAGCCTGTTGCAACTCCATAAGGAGAAACACAGTTTACACGTATTCCATGTTTTCCTAGCTCAGCTGCCACATTTTTGGTAAGGCCTAATACAGCATGTTTTGAACCCGTGTAGGCATGTGGACCCAAGCCCCCGATTGAACCAGAAACACTACAAATCGAAATAATTGAACCCTTTTTTAGTGGTATCATAGCTCGAGCTGCATGCTTCATACCGATGAAGGTACCTTTCACATTTACATCAAACACTCTCTCAAAGATGGATATGTCCTGATCACGGATGTCTGGACAAGGCGGACCTGAAAGTCCTGCATTGTTGACCATAATATCCAGTCCTCCAAATTTATCAACTGTGAGATCAACAGCACGGCGAATATCATCTTCTGCTGTAACATCACCATGGAGATAGATAATGTTGTCACCAAGGGAGTTGCAGACATTTTGTCCAAGGTGGTCTTGCAAATCAACAATACAAACTTTTGCACCATGTTTGTGGAACAGACGAGCAATGCTCTCTCCAATGCCAGAGGCTCCACCTGTGACCAACGCCACTTTCCCTGATAACCTACAAAAAGAAAAATGAATACAAGGATTAGAAGTGCGTAAAACTATAACTACAACAGAGTATGGACTCCAAAGGTACGCGTGCTAAACAGATTACGATCAAATCAAACACAGCAGAATCTGACCAAATTGTAGTTAGTTTCTAAAAAGACCAAAAATCGTATGCATTAGATGCTGGAACCATGCAGCGACATCGGATTTGCTAATGTATATGTCCAGTTAATGTTTACCATATTCCTCTGTACCCTCTTTTGTACTATCCTAAATCCAAACCCCGGGATCATTCTGATGGGGACCACCGCACATCATCCTGTATGGACAAAGATGAGAACAACAAAACCTAGAATCGGAAGTGTCGCAAAGCCAACAAGCTATTGTCCGAGGAATCAACTCGACTTGTTGGTTAAATCTAATAGTAACCTTTTGCCTGCTCTTAGTTCTGCAACAAAAACACCACCGCTCGCCAAGTTTGCTCTTTTATCTTGGCTGCACAAGTTGTCAAGAAGCCTCCTAGTTGTTCGAGTGAAACTTTACACTTCTAGTACAGATGAATGAACATAAATATTGAGGAAAAGCCTCCAGATAGAATTAATATTTGATCAGAAGTACAGATCTATAGAGAGATCAATTAGAGCACAGCTTCGTCACCAAATAAGTCTAAAACTCTTGATATCTCAATCAAACTGAGATAAAAGCATCATCGGTCATAAAAACAAGCATCCTACAGACCAGCACAAAGCATATAATCCTAAACGTCAAAACTCCAGTAACCCGTCAAGTAATGATCCAGTTCCTTAGCTGTTGATGTCAAAACGTGATCACGTACCAAACCCACCCAAATTATTCACAAATAAGTTGATTGAAGCCAGCAAACGATAATGAGCCAGAAGAACAAAGTTTACAGACACAGCCATATGAGAATGTAAATGCGTAGGCAAAAGGGTATTAAAAAGCAGGATTATTTCGCTTTACCTCTGCCAAGAAAGGGTCGAAACAAGTGAGGCAGTGGAAGCCATAACCAGATCTTTCAGCTTACCACACAAAAAAGCAAAAAAGAAAGGACTTGACTAGCCAAAAGACACGAATTTCCTTGAAGCAGTACCATTGTTGACTACATAATTTAATCTATGTTTAAATAATTTAAATTATGATTTTAAAGTATAATAAATTGAGATCAAGATTATACTTTTTTAACTCCAAGGAGAAAGATTCTTAAACAGTTTTCTTTGGATTAATGTCTTATTGATTGGTGTTTAAGTGGGGTAAGACTTTGTCGTTTTCTTGTTGTGTGTGTTTTAACTAACTGAATAACAAATAGTAAAAACTAAAACGTAGGCGTTCATCGTACGCCAACGCCAAGTCGATGGAGGAAAGGAACATAAATGTTATGTCTTTTTCCATTGAAAAGGTACCACCAGCTGTATCATTTTGGATTTTCCCCTACCTATTTTCTTATTTATTACGTGATAAAATAAATGCTTAAAGTTGACATTTTAAGCTGATTTGAAATTAAATATAAAAAATTCAAATTTATTAATATGAAATCATTACTTGAATAAATTTTATCAAATCAGCAACAATATCAAATCATTACAATATTTAAAATAAAATAAATATCAATTTTATTGTAAAAATACATGTTTATTTTAGAAATATAACTTAAAAAATACCTTCTCTTTTACCGAACTCAAGTAGAGATTAATCTGAATGTGGATGATTTAAAGGTGTCTTCCTATAGTTGAAACCCGCCTAGAACACTTCGTGGACAACAAAAAAAAACATCTCTTTTAAAATTTGCCAAATTTTTTTTAAAATAACTATCCTTTTAAATCACGTGAGTATCTATCAATTAAATTTAATTTATTTAAAATTTGAAAGACTAATTATTAATTAAAAATATCAAAAAATTATATACTTTTAAATATGTTTTTTTGTTTAAAAAAATAAAAACTTTGTAAATATTAAATTTTTAAAGAAGTTAAAAATAAATGAAGCTTATTCCTATTAAATTAATAAAATCACTTTGCATTAATTAATTAATAAAGGTTTCATCTTTAAATTTATATTCCACAAATCAAATCAATAACTGAAATTCAATATAATTTGTAATAAATTGTGATTAATAAGCTATATAATATAATCCCCAAATGCTAAGCAACAGGCCAAACTTGACAGAGACAAAAGCAGATATTTAGGAGTCCCCAATAAACTTGCTCTTCTTGGTGGCTTTCATGTACGGCCGAATTATCCATTCATTTTGGGCTTCATTCTGATCCACTGTTCCCAGCTTTTATCTGCAAAACGCAAATATCTACTGGTCAAATAGATTTAGATACCATATCAGGCATGTCTTTTGATTATTTATTTTTACTTATTTATATACTTATTGTTCTGTTTTTTAAAATTAGGCATAATAGGTAAAAATGACGTTTAAAAATTTTAAATTAAAAAATTAATCCGATTCAATTTTGGGCCATCAAAATTGAATGGAGCTCTTTGATGCAAAGCCAAGGGTAGAAGACTTCCGAGGAGACAAACCGAGAGCCACAAATCGCCAACTCTTTGCTATCGCCATCACCTACTCTCCCAAATCGAGAAGTTTCTAAATGTTATCAAAAAAGGTATTTTTCATTATATCCTATTTGCTAAACGACCATGTTTTGATATTTTACATGTGTGTCATCATTTGGTCTCTTAAGTTAGTGTTATAAGAGGGCTATGTTACGTGGGTGAGACCCTCCTCTTGTAAACATCTTCAATTATTAATAATTTTTTTAATTTTTCTAAAAAAATTCAATGGAGCTCAGATTAAGACCAGACTTCATGTCACCAAACTCAACCAAGATGTTATTTTTTATAACAGACTCGAGCTTACTATTAATTTTCGAGAATCAGATCTTTTGTTCCGATTATGATATTCTTATCATATTCTATTAAATCTTATCTACACATTTACATAGATCTCATATAAATATATAAATAAAATTTAATAAAATATGATTAAAATAGACTAAGACTAAATTTAAGGGGGTAATTTTTGAGGCAGATTTGAACTTATAAATATTTTAGAGTTGGATACGAACTTATTTTAGTCCCCTCGTCCAACTAACCTGGAGAGGTCGATTGGATCTAACAATGGGCCTATAATCTAATAAGTATCTTTGTGGTTCTGTAAAATGGATCAAAATCCTTCTCCCTTCTTCAACACCAAGTCTAGATTCTCATGGATTCTAGGTCCCACTAGAAACTTCGCCAATGGAAGCTCAACCCAACTGGAGAGGTTTTGGAAAGTACCAGGATGTCTATCCCACTTAGCTATAAATACCTGGTCTATCCGGCGAGCTTATCATCGGTGTGAAAAAGAAGCAATTCGTACAAGTTCTTCTGCCATCAAGTTTCCTACTAGTAAACCATCAACAGCTAAGAGATCATTCTTGAACCTAAGGTAGTGAAGATGTCGTTGATCCCAAGCGTCTTCGGAAATCGACGAAGCAATGTCTTCGATCCATTCTCTGCGTTGGATTCATGGGATCCATTCAGGGACTTTGGTTTCCCTTCATCCTCTTCCCTCATTAGTAGGGATAACTCAGCGTTTGTTAACACTCACATAGATTGGAAGGAGACGCCGGAGGCACACGTGTTCAAGGCGGATCTTCCAGGGTTGAAGA
>JANZXP010000004.1:576336-600618 GCA_027576715.1 Erythroxylum flavicans
GCTTCATGAGGAGGTTCAGGCTTCCGGAGAATGCAAAGTTGGATCGGGTCAAAGCGGCTATGGAAAACGGGGTTCTTACCGTTACTGTTCCAAAGGAGGAAGTGAAGAATCCTGAAGTTAAGTCCATTGAAATCTCTGGTTAATTAATTGGGTTCTTCTGTTTGGTAATGGGTCTTGATTGGAGTGTATCGATGAATGGTAAAGTAAGCTTGATTTTGCCTTATCTGTAATAGTGTGTGATTTCCTGATGAATGTGTGTTTTCTTCCCTCTGTGGAGTTGTAATTATCGTGTAATGTATCAAAACCTCTCTATATAATAATAGTAACTAATTCTTCGTTTGAGATAATTGATCGGGTTGATTCAATAGATCGGAATTCAGGATTCAGGCAGCCTTGTCGGATTTCTGAAACTGACGAATTTTAGATTAAATGAATTCACTGAATTGAATGATATGATCGAAAGCTAGTAGAATAAAATGGTTTAAAGTATACAATGCACCCTCAAAAGTAACTGGACTGAGCTTGTAGAAGATCGAGGTGTGCCAAAACTTGTGCAATTGTTGGTTTCAGTCTCTGGTCACCATTTTGAGCTAGATCAATGAGCACCACCTGAGCAGACTCCCCATGATTCGCTCTGTGTTCCTGAATCCTGAAAAGCCTCTCCAGTATCCAAAGTGCTTTGCTTTGAGCCTTTACGTTCCCTGTTTCCAATACTCTTACTATGGCTTCAACACCTGACATTTCAGCTAAGTAGTTGCTTCCACTTTCCCATATTTGATCTTGCACAAGTGTTGCAAGTGAATTAAGAACAGCTTCAAAAGCTTCCTTCTCTTCACCAACTTGCAGTATTTGGATCAGTGGAGAGACTGCACCGGCTTTGATCAAGCAGAATGTGGTTTTAATGTTGCAGTAACCATTGTGAACTTTGCAAAATGATTCAGCAGAAGGTGGCATACAGAGCCAGCTCGATTTCCTTGACTTTCGAAGAGCTATGGTGTTCTGAGAGAGCTGAGCTAGTGAGGTTGCAGCTCTGCACTTAACTACTATTGATCCAACTGAAAGCGATTTCACAAGTAAGGGAATCAGTCCCAATTCTGCAGAAAGAAGCTGCAGTTTCTTGTCAGAATGAACTGTAAATCGAACCAATAGCTCCGTGACATTTTCTACTAGCTGGCTTGTTGGAAGTGTTGAGCTTGATGTGGTTGCACTCAGTGTTGAGATCAAAATGGGCAATAAACATGAGTTCTTCAAAATGTCTGTTGCTTTTCTATTGCCAGGAGGAAGACTGCAAAGTACGCCAATTGCTGCTACTTTTTCAGTATCTGGGATGGGTGACGAGACGATATCGATGATGTGATTAAGGTTGGATTCTCCAAGCTGTTCCATCAACTCCTCTGGTGAATCTCGGGCAAGAGTGTGAATCAAATTCAAGGCAGCTGTTCTGATTTTAATGTTAGGCTCTGTCAGGAATGGAGCCAGGAGCTGAAGTGCCCCAGTTTGTTTCAGTTTTCTTCTCACTTTGGATGCACTTGAATGGGAAGCGATGCAATTGAGCGCTTGTAAGAGGTGATACTGAATCATTGGACTGGAGAGATTCAAAAGAGAGAGTATCTGTTGAGCCACATCTTGTTTAACAAGAACTGTATCTGCTTGAGCAATTTTAGCCAAAATGGCTGATGCAGGCTCACGAAGAGTCATAAGCACAGATGTGACAGAGAAAAGTAATTGAATGAGCGGAACTACGATTCCTGAACTGATCAAACGCTGTATGTTTTCAGTTAAGTTTGACAGGTTTTGTAATGCATTCAAAGCAGATAACTTTGCTTCAAGATTCCCTGATTTATACATTTTCACAAGGGGTTCAACTGCCCCTTCTTCTCCAAGCGAAGCTCTACATTGATCTGTGAGTTCCATTCTCGAAACTGCTGTTGCCATGAGGATCTTACTCATATCAGAGCCTGCTAAAACAAGGATTATGGATTACACATCAAGGTGCAGGACAGGTAAAGAGTTTTATCTTCCTGTAAGAAGCTCATTAAAACTAGTTTCCAAACTAAAAACTGAATTTATTTTAATTTGAGAATGAAAGGGTGTATGAGTACTGCTATTCCTGGAACCAGAGGGCATGTACAAAATTGTTTTTTGTTCAAGATAATCGGCTAGAAGAGAAATTAAAGAACCATATATACATAAATTACCTTCCTTTAAGCAGTGAACCAGAGGTTTAAAGTAACCAGCCTCAGCCATATGAAGCGCATTCTGAGTATTGTTTGATAATGCCATTAGCAGCTTTCCAGCATCAAGAGAAGCAGTTGTATCGTCCCCATTGAAAATGGTGACTAACATAACAATACACCCTTGAATTTTCCCAATTCGCCGCCTAACAGAAGCAATATCCGAGAGGTCCAACAACAGCCCAACAGCTTCCCTCCGTTCAAGAACATCTCGTGCCAAAGATTTCACCAACACTGATAAATAGCCAACGTCAACCATTTTTTCCTGCAGGCTACCAGAAATTGTAAGATAACAATTTGATTATATTTGGATAGGAGCTGCAAAATTAAAGATCTGTTTCTTATGTGATTCACCTTATGTTCATCATTATCTGAAGCAATGATTCTCAGTATTTGAATGATACTCAACCGGTTGCTAGGCACTGCTGAACTTAGTCGATTAAACAGAATTGGAATAACCCCTTCATCAACTATCCACTTCTTGTCAACTACTTGATCTCTAGTGTCACAAATCAAATCACAAAGTCCAGAAAGAGCAAGACCAAGTTCTTCATCATTGCCATACTTCAGTTGCAGTACAACATCATCAACACTGGGAATAATTCTACCTTCCTCGGTTTCCTTCTCTGATTCAATTTCACTTGCGAAGCCAGATTCTCTACTTGGCTGTGGACTGATATTGACGCTATAACCAGGACTAGTACTTGGTGCAAAACTTGAATCGAATTTCGCACTCATCAACTCTTTGTGCAGTGCCCCAATCCTTTCCTTGATTTCTGGTGAAATATCAATACTGGCAAAGAGAAGAAGGCCTAAGGATCTCCCAAGATCTTGAGACACATCCACAATTTGTTTCATGGGGGATCCCGAATTGTGGCCTTTGATCAAGGCCTTGATTTGATTTAGCTCCTTTTGAAGGGACTCGACTGCTTTTCGAACTGGTGGCCTATCCATGATAACTTCATTGTCTTTGATGTCTGCAAGGATTGGTAGGAATTTATCAACCGAAACTGCAAAATCAGAGAAAACTTCTCTATCAGATTCTGAGCTCTTAGCGACAGATGCCACCTCTTCTGCTGAGCACTGTAATTCTGATACAAGCTCAGATAAGCTTCTTCTGCTGTCAGAATATTGAGCGTCCTTCATTTCCAAACTAGTTGGCTTCAGGGCTAAATGATTCAGTTGAGTGGCATATGCAGAAGTAAGGGGACTTCCGAAAAGGTATGTATAGAAACGCTAGAGTACGAACTCAGATAAGTCGACAGGACTTGAATAGCCCAGAAACAAACTTCTTGACCAAGTGGGAATCAAAGGGGGGGACTTCAACGAAGTGAAGGTTCAACGCTGACAAATTCAAGAAACCGAAGAAAATCTAGCGGCAAAAGGGACCTCGAGAAAAAAGTGGTAAGCCTGAAATCAAAACCAAACACCCGAGAAAACGTCCTAGAGGGGGAATACAATTTCTAGACAGAACCGATAAACCTAAAGTCTTCTCTTCCACGCGTGTTGGAATCATCTGTTCGTCCTGTTCGTGCACTACTGCACTTATGTTGAAAATGTCACTCGGTGTGAAACGGAGGCTGCTCAGTTGGAGTTTTCTGACGGGTCAATGTCAGTCTTGCTAATTAAGCCTCAACTGTGACCATAATTTTATATTTCGGTTTACTTTTCTTCCGAAAGGTGAAAGTCATGTTCGTGTTTGAAAATAATCCGTGTCAAAGCTAAAGCCTGGAGCTTTACCTTGCATTTAGAGCTTAAAGCTTCGGTCTTTACAAGTATGTATCTAATCTGGTAGATTTGAATCAACAAAGCGTAACCTGGAGGAGAAAGAATCCAAGTCAAAGTCGAAGGAAGGAACCGTTTTAAGTAGCTTTTCTTCTTTAGTCTTTTCATTTAGGCTTGCTCTCTCCATCTGCTGGATTGTTTTGACTGTTCTTCTCTTCATATAAAAATAAATAAAAACTGACCTCAAAAAATTGGGTTTAATTGCAATTTAAATATTCAAATTTATTTAAATTTAGGCTTAGATTTATATTTTACAATATTTTTTCAAATAATTACACAAAATTAAATCATCTTAATTATAAAATTAAATCAAGTTCAAAAAAACTTTTTTAATTTAAACTTAACTTGGTCTAGTTTATATTTTTATTGCACGTCAAATCTTCTGTTTCTGTTACAGTATTTCAATCCTGTTTTACTAAATTCCGTCCATACATTTATGTAGGTCCTGTTTTAATTATAATATTTTTATTATGTTTTATTAAATTTTATTTATATATTTATATATGTAAATTGATGAAACATAATAGAAACATAAGGTTTAATCCTTTCTATTGAAACTATATGCCAATGGTTGATGCCAAAACTTTGTTTTTGGGCGGTCCATTTGAGACCCAAAGCCGAAAGACAAAAGCAAAAGGTTAAAAGGCCTTATCATGACAGAATTAGTCAATACAAAAATATAAGATGGATTTTTTTCCACGTGAATATAATATACACAGAAAAAAGAGAAAATCAAGTTCAAATAACGCAGGCATCAATTTTTGGTAACCGATTTCATGTTATGATTATAGTATTTTTATCATGTTTTCTTAGATTTTATCCACATGTTTATGTCGACTTTATATAAATATATAGATAATATTTAATATAACAACCACAACTGTTGGCACGGAATTAGTCGCGGCTTCTTCCTCGAGTTTTGTCATGATCGCGCACTCGATGAAAGAGCTTTACAAGCGACATTGCCCTTCTTCACTCACGCGATATTGCTGGATCGGGCTTTCGCCCATTATCCAAGATTCTCCACTGTTACTTCTCGTAAGAGTCTGGGTTGTGCCTCAGTCCCAGTGTGACTGATCATCTGAAAAGACCAGCTAAGCATCATTAGCTTGGTCAACCTTTACCTGACCAACTACCTAATACTACGCAGGCTCATCAAACAGCACTTTTTTGCTTTCTTCAGGATTTGGCTTGAACTATTCGACAGAAACAGAATAATTGGATCAGAAGAAATGATGTGTCAATTTTTCCACATTTTAAGATAAAAATATCCATTTTATATGATCATGCAAAGCAAAATTTTTCAGTGTATGTGTAAAGCTGAGGGCATAATTATGTTTAATTAGGAGTTTTATAATTGAATGAAATGAAATATTATATTATCCTATCGTTTAAAAAGAAGTTTTATAATATAATAGAATATAAGGGAATGGAAGAGGAAGATTTCATATTACATTTTATTCTATTCTAAACAGTAAAAATAAAAAAAATCTAATTTAGGGAGTTTAAGATGGATTGTAAAATAATAAACAACTTTACACTATATTATATTATAAACTTTTCATCTAAACAACATTTCACTATATTATATTTTAAATCCTTTCGTCCTTTCCAAACAATAATTTTCTAATATTACATTTATTTACGTTTCATTTTATTATAAATTATTCTATTATAATATTTTTATTATATTCTATTAAATCGTTTCAATACATTTATATGGACCACCACGTAAATTCTAATCCCTTTCATTGAGACTACATGCCAATGGTTTATGCCAAAACTTTGTGTGTTGGGCGGTCCATTCGTGACCCAGAGCCGAAAGACAAAAGAAAAAGTAACCAAAAGGTCTTATCATAACAGAATCAGACAAAAAATATAGTATGATTTTTTTCCACGTGAACATAATGTACAGAGAAAAAGAGAAAATCATGTTCAAATAATGCAGGCTTCAATTTTTCCACACTTTAATATAAAATATCCATTTTATATGACCATGCAAAGCAAACTTTTTTGATATTAAATCTTTTATTTTAGTTACCGTATTTTTATTATATTTTATTAAATCGTATCTATATATTTATATAAGCCCTACAAAAATATATTAATAAAATTTAGACCCTGTTTAGATATTGGCTGATTGATCATAATTAACTGATTGACAAAATCAATCAGCTATTGGTTCTGTTTGGTTATTGGCTTGTTAGATTAGTTGATTCAACCTAACTAGCTAATTTTATAGAAGTTGCTTGTAAGCAGCGTTTACGTAACAGCTGATTGACCTTTCCTATAATGTCCTTCACTCTCTACTCTTTATTGTAGTCTCAATTCTCTGTCCTCTCACTAACGCACAGCTACCATTTAATAAGTCTCTACGAGAGTCATGCACGGTGGTGCATGACTCACTTATGTCATTTGTTTTAAAGTTCGATAATATAAAGTTCTTATGTCTTATTTATGTCTTTTTCACAATTTTTTAAAGCTCAATAATATAAATATAATATTTTGGATTATTAACTATATTTTGAGGATTATAAACTTAATTTTTATAGAATTAAATATCTGAAATATAAATTTCTATAAGAAAATTCAATGAAATACTAAGATATATAATATTCATACTCTTATAATTTTTTTAAAGTCATGTACTCATAAGTTATTTTACACATAAACAGCTAATTTTACCAAACATCAAATGACAAACAACTAATACAATCTGCTGATCAAATCAGCTGATAGAATCAGCTAACACCTAATGCAATCAGCTGATTGTCAAACAGGACCTTAATAAAACAAGTTTATAATAGAGTAATTTGAACAAGAGATTTAATGAGAATTTTTTCGGAGTGTGTGTAAAGTTAAGGCATAAATATATTTAGTTGAGAGTTTTATAATTGAATGAAACGGAATGTAATATTCTTCCATCGTTTATGATAAAGTTTTATAATAAAACATAATGGAAGAAGAGAGTTTCATATTACATCTCATTTCATCCTAAACAGTAAAAATAGAAAATTTCCAATTTGGGAGGTTCATGATATAATGTAAAATGATAAACAACTTTATACTATATTATATTATAAACCTTTCATCTAAACAACATTTCATTATATTACATTATGAACTCTTTCATCCCTCCCAAATAACAATGTTCTAATATTACATCCATTTCCGTTCTATTTTATTATAAATCATTCCATTATATTTTATTCGAAAACAAACAATGCATATTCTTAGATTTTTCTGTGTTTCGCCTGATTTGAATTAATTAAAATTAAAATTAGGTTAATTTTTATTACTTTAATTTCAAATTAGACTAGTTCGAAAATTTTAAAATTGACAAATAATTGTCATAAAATAACATGCCATACATATGATGTTGTGCTGGGTTGACACGTCATTATTAAAATTCCAAAAGTTACTTACTTTGCCCACTTCGGTCTGTTCTTTTTTTCACAGTTCATCGCGTCGCAGTGACCATGTGACGTTGCTCATCGAAACTTAATGTAATTTCACGCCCATTTCATGGAGTTACAGCGATTGATTTCCGTATAACGGAGATTCCTTAAAAACAAGCTCTAGCTCTGGATTATTTTTATCTCATTTGCGGATCTAACTTGAAAGTCCGATTAGAAGTAAGGCCCATTCTCCCTATTGCTTTCATTATTATTCTCACTCTTTTCTGGTTTTTGTATTGGACCTTGGATCGTATCTGCGAAATTCAAATCAGAAAATGGATTGAATGTTGCTTATTTTGGGCGGAGGGGCTATGTAACTAACACTGAATTGCTATATATGATCTGCGTTTGCTTAGATCTAAGATTGAATTTGAATCGAATTGGAAGGTGAGTTTTGAGTGTTTTTGTATTGGTTTAGGTGCAGTTAATCTGAAAGATGTCGGGGCAAGGCCAGCGATTGAATGTGGTTCCAACCGTAACAATGCTTGCAATTGTGAAAGCCCGACTAATCGGTGCTACAAGAGGTCATGCTCTTCTCAAGAAGAAGAGTGATGCTTTAACTGTTCAATTTCGTCAAATTCTCAAGAAGATTGTGTCTACAAAAGAATCAATGGGAGAGATCATGAAAACATCGTCCTTTGCCCTAACAGAAGCCAAGTATGTGGCTGGCGAGAACATCAAGCACATTGTCTTGGAGAATGTACAAACTGCATCTGTGAAAGTCCGCTCTCGGCAAGATAATGTTGCCGGTGTCAAGCTTCCCAAGTTTGAGTACTTCACTGAAGGTGAGACCAAGAACGACCTTACCGGTTTGGCCAGGGGCGGCCAACAGGTGCAGGCCTGTCGTGCTGCTTATGTCAAAGCCATTGAGGTTCTTGTTGAGCTTGCGTCGCTTCAGACGTCATTCCTGACGCTTGATGAGGCAATCAAGACCACAAATCGGAGGGTTAATGCGTTGGAGAATGTTGTGAAGCCGAGATTGGATAATACCATTACTTACATTAAGGGGGAGCTGGATGAGCTTGAGAGGGAGGATTTCTTCAGGTTAAAGAAGATTCAGGGTTACAAGAAGAGAGAAATCGAGAAGCAACTTGCTGCTGCCAAGCAGTTTGCAGAGGAACAATTTGCCGAGAAGGTTTCTTTGCAGCAGGGAATTTCGTTAAGTTCAGCTCACAACTTGTTGTCTGCTGCAACCCGGAAGGATGAGGATATAATTTTCTGATGTCGATGGTAGGTTAAGCCCCCTTTCTTAGGATGTTTGCTTGGCTTTCTTTCTTGGTTTTGTTGTGGAAATTTGCCAGCATTGGGATGTTCACATTCGAAATTTTGTGGTATGAATAAAAGTTATATAAGCTTTTCTATTGATCATTTATATTCTGATCTTAAATCTCGTGGACAATTGCTGCCGTTTGAGGATCAAGATAACTATTTCAGAGCAGTTGACTTCGATAATATTATTGCTTCATTTTAGATGTTCCTTCTGGCTTTATTGTTCTGTTCTTTATGCCACAACTCACTGTTCTTGATTTCTCATCTTCATTACTTCATTTAACAACCTCATTTGAGCAGAAGATCATGTGTTGTGCTTATCGATTGTTTGTAATTGGATTAAGTTGTGAATAAGTATTTTCTTGTTTGGATTATAAATTTCAAGTGTCCTAGCACGAGTGGGTTAGCAAACGTTCTTGCAACAAAAATTGTATCAAATTGTGGTAAAACATTAGTGATGACAATGAGCAGTGCCCATTTTGTCAAGCCTAGTGATAGACGAGTGCTTGAAACACTACAACGACCTTCGTCCTGACAAAGTTACTGAAACAGGAGTGGTTTATCTTTCAAAGCCACTAGTTCAAATTATCCCCCATGAAAAGGTAATGCTTATTTTGTATACTTAAAAGAGTGTTCATTTTATGAAGTTGAATCATATGGATGCAGCTTATGTACAACCAAACCAGAATCCCTTGCTAAGATTAGCTAGTTGCAACTTTTATTTCCGAAGATTACAGCAGCAGCAAACCAATTCACAACGAAAACAGAAATAAGTAGTACAGAGACTGAATCAGATTTCTGAACCAAGTAAGGTCATCAAGAAGTTTTTATAGTCTCCAGAAGTGTCGCCAATAACGGCATTATCGAGGCGTGATTTGTACATCTTGAAATATTCTGCCCTGACCTTCATTAGGTCAATTTCGGCTCGAGTTACGATTGCTCTGGTTAGTGAATCTTCATCTGTCCCAAGCCCCATGATGGAGGTTCTTATCACCTTTCAAACATTCAGATGTTGCTAATCAGTGGGAAGACAACTTCAATTTGCTCAATGGAATCACATTAACTACAGATGAAATGAACTCACCTCAGCGAAGTGTTTTTCTGGGGTGTCTATGCACCAGATCACAACTCCCAAGAGAGATCCCAATGTGTCATTTCCAGAAGCCTTGATGTCCTGCAAGAAAAATCTTTTTTCTGTCAAGACAAAGTCCATATAGAACTCTGTTAGTTGTGTTAGTTAGCTAACTGCACTTGAACCTCGTAAATATGGTTCCCAAATCTTTGCTCATAGGACTTGAAGGTTGCTCTGATCTGAGAGAAGCTTCTTGTGCTGAGTACATAAACTAAATCATCATTGTCTAATTGCTTCATTTTGATAGCGTTATGTAATTTCTCCGCCTCTGAGTTGGCTACATCAGCATTCACCAATTCCTTATCGTATCTGAAAGAGCTCACTAAACCCACCAAAATCTGTGAAGAACAACATGCATCTAAAGTTAAACATGCAAAATTTGATTCAGCCAGGTTCCGGATCAGGTCGGACTTGGGAAAAAAAATAATCGACTTTCGGGTTCAAGGTGCCAAGTACCTTTTTTAGGGGAAGAGGGACTAGGGATGCAATTTCCTCTTCAAGTGAGCAACCAAAAAGATAACAGTAAGCCTGTCTCACTGCCACGAGATGGTGAGGAGATGAAGCACACGCTATCTCAACTATCACTTGCAGCTCTTTAAGGCCCTTCCTACGAGCTTGTAACGCTTCATTTGCCAGTCTCGCGTCTCTTTCTGGTGGGTCATATGTCCACAAAATTACAGCTTTCTGTTACATCATGTTCAAAACTCAATTTGGTTAGATAACTTAATCCCCAGATGTTCTATGAATCAGGTCGCCAGCAAACATGTTCCAAGAAATTAGGGGTTACACCTTACAAAAGGGACCGGGTCGGGCTAAATCAACAAGTAAAGTCCGATTTGATCAGTATTTCAATTTCAATTAAACAAAATTACAGGCTCAGGACTGGATTCAGGTTTCGGGGCTTAGTCCGTATCAGACATTTACCCCGAATTCCGATCACGCTGTAGCTGACAGGCTGCCAAAAGAAATTGGCTTACCAGGGCAGCTCATCGCCAACACCAGAAACATAGGAATGTGCTTATTGGCCATCATCTTTACCAGCTTAGCATTATTGATAATAAGCATTCCAGATATGGAGAAATCATAAATCAGAACAATGCCTTAGAACTAATATCTTGAAAAGAGAAGATAATGATACATACCCTGAAGTCACCAGACAGCTCAGAATAGAGACGACCAATGAGAGATTCTTTGTAAAGCTGTTCATACTTCTCTCTGATTTCCCTCCTTTGGCTTGCATTTCTACGCCCCAATACCAATATGATCGCTTTCTCGTCAGTCCCAAATCCTAAACTCAACAACCAAAATAGAGAGTACAAGAAAAAAAAAATCAGGTTTATTACGTCGAATTAATCCCAGATTGGTATCTAAATAATCCGGGAAAAGAAAATCGATACTCGCATTGAAACATAAACAACTATACTATGTCATAAACACAGGATAGAGATAGAGACCTTGGACAGCTTTTCTAAGTCTCTCAGAGTCTTGGGTTGGTGAAGGAACGTCATCTGGCAACCGTAGAGTAGCCATATTGTTCTCCTCAGAAATTTTCTCTGGAAACAAACAGAAAACCAGTTGAGAAATTTACGTTATCCTATCTTATTTGGTATGAAACCAAAAGAAAAACAACATTTATCGAGTGAAACTACTGAAAGCCTCGGAAATGGTTCTCTGTCTGTTGCTCTGCCTACGCTACTTCAATATCCAATTTCCCTCCTAAAAGACTTGACCGATTGTTCTTTATGGACACTATTGACCTCACTCACAGTTAATAATTCCTTCGACACCTCACTTTTCTTGGATTGATTACGTTCGGATCCAAGCAAGGGCTATAAGGGAAATATACTTTTGCTTTTATTACACAACATACAAGTTTTGTAATAACTTCCCCTATTTTGCTATATTTGCAAGAATGGGCATAGAGTTATATATTTTATGTTTCTTACCCAATAAAATCAGTATTTACAACTATTTTATGAGAGATTCCCAACTTTTTCTTACCTACGACAAACTTATGGAAGTGTTAGATGGACACGTCGTTTTATAAACTATTGGTAACAGCTGGACCAATAATGAACACGTGACTGCATCAGCGTTTTTTATCGGATTGCACGTCACCAATACAACTACACGTACCCCACATGCTCTTATAGCAACGTTATATATTAAATATAGTCCCTAACAACCAACTGACTAATCAAATCAAACGATGTTTTAAAAACAGAGACACGTGTATCGCACGTTGTGGGGAAAAAGGATGTTGAAGTACCAAGTAATGAGGAGAAAAGCGCCAATAAGCACTCAAGTATATCCGACAAGTGAGAGCCGTACCCATATTAGCTTTATCCATTTGAACGAAATAAATAGAGACACGTGTCTCTCGTCGTGGGTTGTGTATGTGACATGTCTCTGTTTCTGGGGTCAATAGTCAATATATTTAAAGATAGCAATAGATGCGCACCGACTAGCTACTTAATTGTGCCTGTCATTTTATTGTGCGAGTTATGAATTTTCATCGTTGACTAATTGAGTCTCACCTTATGTTACTAGAAGATTTGTCGGGTATTTATTTTCTTAAATTAGTTATGTAATTTTACTATTCGACTTCCCTTTTATAAAAAAAAAGATAGCAATCATTCTTTAAAATATCACGATTTTGAAAAAAAAGTGTTACCTCGCATTAATTCTTTAAATTTAAATTTAATCCTAAAATTTCATTAATGAGTTGTGAATTTGAATATATTTAAATTATTTAATAATATCATTTAAAAATCTAATAATTATTTAAGTTATATTTATTGTTTAAACTAAAATTTTAAATTTTGTCCAATAAGTTTGTTACAATTTACATATTATCAAGTATTATTTTCTTATGTTAGGTTTTGTATATGATCGTAACATTACAAAAGTAGGTAGAGGAAGATAAAAGGCTTCCTAAGGACGGTCGAGTTGATGAAGTGGAGGGATATGATTACATGGAGTTAAAAAGTTATGTGTTTGATTTTCTCTACATACGCTTTCTTGATTGAGTCTATTGTACAGGGCTTATTTAATGCGAAATATAGTAATTTGTAGACTATTGTGTCAATTCAAATTTTTACCCAATACGTATTCAAAAAATAACTATTTCAGGATCCCTCATTTCAACAAAAAAAAAGAGGAAGAGGAGATGGTCGTGGACCGATGATGGCATAATTTTAATTGAGGTAGCTGTCTAACCATATTAAAAAATTTTTGTCATGCACGTTTTGCCAAGATTTCAATTTAATTCGACTAATCACATGTGAACATCAAACGGCTCTACCAACCGGTTTCTTTACGTAATTATTGTTTGCATGTTACTTGTGATATTAGAAAGATAACATTATTTAATAGGAGGTACCTTCACATGGTTGAGGAAATGGCACATTAAAAGTGAGGTTGACTTGACAAGTAGGAGTTGTCTAATTAGTTTCAACTCCTAAATTAATGCTCTTTTTTATAGAAGATCTTGAGTTCGAGTCACTAAAAAAGAAAAGAGAGAGGAAAATTTTTCTGTTAATGATCCTCTAGTCCCTTGGGTATGCTCCTTGATCGGATTAATTGAGAACATCTCGTTTCCAGTAGCAATGTAGGAGTTGGAACTACTAGAGAATTTGAGGCTGCTGGGAACTTGATACTGAGCAAAGCCAGTGATCAATTAACAGTTGACCAATCAGTATGTGACGATTTCTTGTACGCAGAAGTGTACAGGCTACGTAAGAATCTGAAGGACCTTGAAGTTCCATATTTACCTCCTCAGGAGTTCTTGAGATGGGGTCTTAAGAGTTTAAGATTATTCCGACAAAACTGAAATACCTAATGTATATATATATAAAAAGTGAGTTTGTCTATTTCACTTAAATCGAATTTACGATGAACTTATCAAATATTGAATTTAAAAATGTTATTTACGAATATTTTATATATATATATATAGTAATTCCATATTTTATTATAAAAAATGTTATAAAAATTATTAAATTATCTCTAATTCACAAAATTGATATTATGTATCAATTTTAAATTTATAAATGTCAGTTAAGTTAAGTCATTTTCAAAAAAATAATAAATGTCAGTTAAGTTAAGTCATTTTCAAAAAATTAATAAATGTCAGTTAAGTTGAATTTTTATCACTAACTTATCAACTATTTTATTAAAAAACAAAATTTATAAATTATTATATATTTATTTGTGAATACTTAAAAATAATAATTATAAATTTATTATTATAATATTTTATCTTTCACTTTATTATAATTTCGTGCATTTATAAATTAAACGTATTCTTTAACAACCAAAGCTTAAATGTTGTATAAAACTCGAGATTGAGTATAGTTTTGAGTTTCTGAGTTTAGGGTTTTAAATTCAAATTTATTTTTAACTAGAATTTATTAATACAATTTTAATAGATTTGTACTTAAATATTCTAAATACCTCTTTTTAAGAATAATTATATTTTATATATAATAATTCATTAATTACGTATTTTTAAATAAATTATTAAATGATGTTTTAATTATTAAATTTAAAACTTTTAATATTTTTTATACTTAATATCTCACATATTCTACTAATATATGAAATTTAAGGAAGTTCATAATTACCTTGTCTTGTCTTATTCTTAATTAATATAAAGGTTATTTTTATATGGTTTTAACTAATCTAAATAATAAAATTGATCAAAATGTGGACTAAAAGTATTATTCCTTTGTTGAATCGAAAAACAGACGAGACTGATATGAGCTAGTAAAAAAAATATTTCAATAAAAATTTTACTGATATGTGAGATTTGGAGAAAGGTAGTAAAATGAAATAATTTAAAATAATTTGATAAAATTGATCTATAGGCTAAAGGTCGTCATTCACTTTATTAACGGCTAAAAGAGAGTTTGATTCAATAAACATACGTCAAAAGCCTCGATCTCGAGCCAAAAGTAATTCATAATAAATTTCAAATAATTTAGCTTTTGTAATGTTTTTCTAATCGAATCTCCTTGTAAACCCAAACAACCAACTTCTTTTGGCGTTACTTGCAAGTCTTCCGATCGTTGTTTCTCCTAGATTTGTGAGTGCTTATGCATTCATATTAATTTTGATGCAACCAACAGATGGTGAACTCCAAGCAATTAGCATATCTTGCTTCATCGTCATGACTTTTTACATCGTGCTATATCTGAAAAAATTCTACATGCTTGTACAAATGATATCAGCAGCATCACACAGAAAAATGCTATCTTTCTGATACAAATGTAACAATAAACAATAATTACATTATTCAATAAATTAAATACGGTATTTTAGTACATAGTAATGAAACCGGTAGGTAGACTCGTTGGATGTTCATATCTGATTAGTTAGAATTAAATTGAAATCTTAGAAAAACTGCATGACATTAAATTTTTTATATGATTACAACTACCATGTTTAAAATTGTACCATCGTCGGTCCACGACCTTCTCTTCTTTCTCTACCGACTTTTGTAATATTACGATCGTATTTTAAAATTAAATTTATTATTTTTGAATAAGTAAAGATAATTTCTTTTATTTATATTTATATTTTAAATTTTAAATTATTTTTTAAAGAATTTTTATACCAATGTAGTAATGATTAAATATTTAATTTTAAAATTTAAATTTGTATGAATTAACTTCTGGTCCATATTTAAAAAATTGGTAAAACGTGAAAGAGATTGAACAAGCCTCGCAATGCAAAGCCTGCTGCTTATAAATGTCTGTCACGAAGACAAAAACGACATTATCATGACATGTCTCTGTCGGAGCAGAGTGTGAAACAATTGAAGGTACCTAAAAGTTGTTAGAATTGTCAAGTACGAAGTAACGAGGAGAGCCGAGAGCTCGTATAAAGTTTAATGTAATCCGACAAGGGAGAGCCATATATGATCGTAACATTACAAAAGTCGGTTGAGAAAGAGGAGAGGGTCGTGGACCGACGATGGTACAAGTTTAACCATGGTAGTTGTAATCATATAAAAAATTTAATGTCATGCACGTTTTTCTAAGATTTCAATTTAATTCAACTAATCAGATATGAACATCCAACGGGTCTACCCACCGGTTTCTTTACTTTGCACTAAAATATCGTATTTGATTTATTGAATAATGTAATTATTGTTTGAATGTTACGTGTATCAGATTATCAATGGAGGCCATCAATGCCTCCATCTGTATTTGCACCCACCTTAATTAGGGGGCAGTTTAGTACTTTTGTGATTTTGGCCTTTGGCTTTCCGTAGTATTAAAAAAATATCTTTATGAAATTATTAATATCATTTGTGCAAGTGTGTAGAATTTTCTCAAATATAGCACAATACAAAAAGTCATAATGACGAAGCAAGATATACTGATTGCTTGGAGTTTACCATCTACTGGTTGCATCAAAATTAATGTGAATGCATAAGTACTCACAAATCTGAGAGAAACAGCAATTGGAGGCCTTGCAAGCAACGTCGAAGGAAGCTGGCTGTTCGAGTTTGCAAGGAGACTCGGTTGGGGAAACATTATAAGAGTTAAATTATTTGAAATTTATTATAAACTACTTTTGACTTGAGATCGAGACTTCTTTTATTGAATTAAACTCTCTTTTAACCGTTAACAAAGTGAATGACGACTTTTAACTTACAGATCAATTCTATCAAATTATTTGTTATTGCAAGGAATTACTTAGCCGCATTTTACAATGTCGAGTTGTGCATACTTATCGCGAAGCAAATATGTGCACTGACTACTTGGTTACTTGGATTTATGAAGGAATTTTTGATGTTACTCAAATTGATAATCTCCCCAGATAACTCCACAATTTTTTTAGGAGGATCTTTTAAGTATTGCTCGGCCTAGAGTCAGACCAGTTTGAACCTAGCAATATTTAATTGCTCCCTTCTAAAAAAAAGAAGGAGAAGATAGTATTATTTTATAAGAAATACCTGCACATGATTGAGAAATGACAGATGAAAAGTAAGTTTGTCAATTTAACTTAAATCGAAATTTTGATGAAACTATCAAATATTTTATTTAAAAATGTTATTTACGAATTATATATATATAGTAATTCCATATTTTATTATTAAAAATGATATATAAATTATTAAATTATCTCTAATTCACTAAATTGATATTATGCATCAAATTTTAATTTATAAAATTCAGTTAAATTGAATTTTTATTATTAACTTATCAAATATTGTATTAAAAGCATTTTTTTTAGAAACAGAGGAACCAACAGTCGCTACTTTTTGGATGCACACTAAATAAACCTCCGAATTGACGCAATAACTTGTAAATCATGTCAATCGGGTACTTCCTACTAAGCAAGCCCTGTACGATAAGCTAAATCGAGAGAGCATAAGTGGGGAATCGAACACATGACCTTTTGACTCCATACTTCTCCACTCCACCAACTCGATCATCTCTAAAAGGCTAAAAATACATAATTTATAAATTATTATATATTTATTTGAGTATACTTAAAAATAATAATTATAAATTTTGTTATTATAAATAAAAACTTATTAAATTATGCTTAATTCATTGAATTGATATCATATATTAACTCTAAATTTCCTTTAAATAAAATAATTCACATTCATCATTTTTGGTATATTTTTAATATAAGTTTAAGGATTTTTGTATTCTCCATGTGATGGTATCTTCTAGAAAAGCACAAGCTTTTACAGATAACTTAAATGATTGGACGTGTCTGAGGTCAGACTTTTGATAAGGTCGTTAGGGGGAGGGGTATGAATGCAAATTCAAGATTTGTGTGGGAAGTACAGTATAATGCCAAAAGAGAACCACCGAGCAACATAAAAAGACATAATTCGTGTCCTTGATTGCAAAAAAGAAGACGATATAAAACATGAACTCTTTTGAATCTAAAAAGTACATTATATTTACTTATTTACAGATTTGTAATGGGTAAATTGTGTTATTGTTTACAACTCCCTCAATATGAAATATTCACTTACTATTGTTATAACTTATATTAAATGTGCCTCTAAAATTTTTATTTAGAAAATCTAATTTAGATATCAAAATTTAGCATTTATTTTATTTTAAGTTATTTGAAAAATAGTATTTTCAATGCATTAAAAATAAAATAAAAATAATTAAATAATTTATCTAATAATTGATTGAAATAGAAAATACTATATTTCAATTAAATCAAAGTTATCGCCAAATTTTTATTTGATTTTGAATTATTGATTAATTAATTAATTAATTAAAAATATTTTATAAAATATTAGGAAAATATTTAATTACAAAAGAAACCATATTTGTCTAGTAAGTTTCCATAACTACACAAACTTACCCTTTAAATTCGCTTAATGACGCAAAAAGCCTATGGAGTTTGGTATAAATATGGCAGAATCAGCTGTCTATCTCTCCATAGGACCATATCAGGGTTGTCATAAGAAGCTGAATACTCTTTCCTCCATAGCTGAGTTTCGTTTAAGGAACTAAAGCTCAGAACAATGGCTCTTCCTGCAGAGTTGCAAGCTCTAAACCACGCGTTCACAGGTTCCTCCCTCACTCTTCCGTTTGCTTTACATAACTATTAAGTTGTTGTTTGCTAATGTAGCTGTGAGTTTCTTACTGGCAGGGCTTGGAATCGATGAGAAGAAGTTCGTGTCAACTCTGGGAAGATGGAAACCTGAGCACAGGAGATCCTTCAGAAAGTCGAATCCACAATTGTTCGTCGACGAGCATTATTTTGAACGATGGGATGATCACCGAGTCAAACTTCTGAAGCACGAGTTCATGCGATTTAAGGTACTCACTCCAGTAGTTGATGCATTTCTTGTGTTTGTAAAACTGACCCAATTCAGGAAATGGAGTGTTAGTTTTGAAAACGGAGTCAGATTGCGTTGTGGTTTTGTTTTATGACTCAAACTATCGCATTGTTCTTGACATAGAACGCGGTAGTGCTATGGGCCATGCATCCTTGGGAAAGAGATGCTCGTTTGATAAAGGAGGCCTTGGTCAAGGATCCAGAACCTCACCTTGTGATTGTGGAAGTTGCATGTACCAGATCATCTGAACAGCTTTTGGGTGCGAGGAAAGCTTACCATTCCCTATACGAACATTCTATTGAAGAAGAAGTTGCTACTCACATTCATGGGCCTAAACGCAAGGTACTTAGAATACAAGCACATAAAGAAATGTTATTTATCAGGTTCGTTAAACTCTAGCTTAGTTTGAGTTAGTTGATCAGAATTTCGACTCGACTCTCGAGTATGTTCCAGATTAGTCGTAGTAACTAGACCGATACCTGGAAGGCTGAAAAGTTCACTGGGCCTGAGATTTCAGATGGGTGTTCTTAAGAAAATGATGAAATAGAGGTGTTAAAACCCATTTACTGTCTAACATGGCTGTTAAGCTCCAGCTTCATTTGTGTTAGTTAATCAGAACTTCGGCTCAGGCGGCTTTGGAATTAGTGGTAGTAACTAGAGCAATACTTGGAAGACTGGAAAATTCACTAGGCCTAAGATTTCAGATGGTATTTTTAAATAAAAGATGAAATGCAGGTGTTAAAAACCCATTTACTGTCTAACATGGCTGTTAAGCTCCAGCTCAATTTGAGTTAGTTGATCAGAACTTCGACTCGGGCGTGTTCTGAATTAATCTTAGTAACAATACTGTTACTTGGAAGGCTGGAAAGTTCACTTAGCCTAAGATTTTAGTTGGGTGCTCTTAGAAAAACAATGATGAAATGCAGGTGTTAAAACCCATTTTTTATTTAATTTGATCTTGAGAACAAGTATCAAATTGAACTTACAGTTAAATTTCTAGTTATAGTTAGACAGCTGCTAAAAGTTGCTTGATTTGATTTCTTTGTTACAAACAGCTGTTGGTAGCACTTGTAAGCGCCTATAGATATGAAGGGCTTAACGTGAAGGAAGATATTGCAAGAGCTGAAGCTAAGATACTTGCGAATACGATCAAGCATGGTGATAAGAAGAATCCTGTAGAGGATGATGAGGTGATCAGAATACTATCAACAAGAAGCAAGGCCCATCTCAGGGCATTGTACAAACATTACAAGGAGGTATCTGGCAAAAGCATTGCTGAGGTATGAAACATAATTTATTAACACTTTTCTTCATTGATTATACTTAGAATTATTCCAATAATTTCAGTTATCAGAGCACTACACCACTAGTTTGAATCCTGGAAAATCTCCAGGGATAATAGTTTGCTTTATGATCACTTCTTTTGTTTTCTCAGGATCTTGCAGGCTTTGACCCGATCTTGAAACAGACTGTCGAATGCTTATGCACCCCTTATGCTTATTTCAGCAAGGTAAGAAAAGGCCAAGCTCAAATAACAATGGAGTTTTGAGTACTTAAACTGCTAAAGGCAACGATTTTTATGGGCTATATTGTTCTCTTTGCTTAGATCGTGAATGAAGCCATGAAACCTGATGCTGATGTGAACACCAAAAAGGGTTTGACCAGGGTAATCATCAGCCGAGGTGATGAAGATGTGAAGGAGATCAAAGATGAGTACAACAAATTGTATGGAGTTCCTCTATCCAAGAAAATTGAAGAAGTAGCAAATGGAAGCTACAAGGATTTGTTACTTTCCCTGATATCAAGAGAGAATTGACTCAAAGAGCAGATATTTACAAATACTGGATTTTCTGGATATGCTTGAATTTCTCATTCACTTACTTGTCCCTGACTTGTGGATCTTATGCATATTTGAGTTGTATTATCATAAATAGAAGCCCTCGTGTTCTGGTGCTTCTTTGATCTCTGCAATGAACTTACTTGGATTGGTTTAGGAGCTATAAATAATCTTTACTCTTTGATGAGAATAGATCCTTTTCATTTTCTGATGAAATGCAATTCCTGGAACAGAGGACCAACCTGTAAAACATCTTAGGTAGCATAAAAACTCCGATAAAGATTACATAGAACGGGGATTACATATTCCCGGCACGAGACACAAAACATAAGACGAAGACGAAGGGAAACAAATCTAACACAAGCAAAGTTCTCTGAAACCATAGGGCTTATAGTAACAATTATTTCCCGTTCCCAAGCAGAGCAAGAAGGAAATCCTCATAGTCTCCACGAGTTTCCTTCTTGACGGCGTGATCAAGAGTGACGCTGTTTCTTTTGTAGTAAAGCTCCTTGATGTCCCTCAAGTCCTTCTCTGCTCTCGTGACAATCACACGAGTCAATGCATCCTCATCAGTCCCGACACTTTTGATCGCATTGCGCAGAACCTGTATCTCACAATGGAATCAGAGGTTTAACTCCATCGAAGGTCATTTTACTGAAATAAGAGAAATAAATGCTTCAGGGGTTTCACCTTCTCATAGTACTTGACATGGTTATCTAGGCATCGAATGGCTACACGCAGCAATTTTATGAACCCATCAGCAGGTTCACTCTGCAATGCCTGTTGCACACAAATCCCACAAGTAGCAGTCAATTCTTCTGCAGTTAGAACAAATAGTTCATCACAAGGTATTGAAAGTTATTATAGGCTTATACCTTGGTGATGGAAGTTCCGTGATGGTCTCGGTACCGATTGAAAATTGCCATGAGCTGCGTCTTGCTCCTAGTGGTGAGAATCCTGATAACTTCTTCATGACTAAATTCCTTGTCTTTGAATGCACCGTGAAGCTTATCAGCTTCTGTGTCAGCCAATTTTGCATTAATTTCACTACCCTCATATCTATATGCGGTTACCAGACCCAACAAGAGCTGCAAAACGAACGAAAACTAATTGTCAGGAATGTAAAATTTCTATGTTTCAGAACTTGGAAAGGGAACTTTTCAATGTTGGTATTGGCAACTTGCCTTCCTGATATCTCCTGAAGTATGTGCAGCAACGTCTTCTTCCAGGGAATGTTTGTATCGAGCCTGATAAGCCCTCCTCACAGCCAAGAGCTCCTCAGAAGAATGGACGCAAGCAATTTCAATGATGACATGAAAATCGCCGGATTTCTTCAATGCCACATTAGCCAACACAGCCTCTCTATCCTCTGGATCCAATATCCAGCGATACACAGCTTTCTGTGTTGAGAAACGAACCAAACTTCGTAAAGCTCAACTACTATTATCTAAGAGATCACGGTTGCTTTTCCAGTTTCTGTAATTGAACTTATCATTTTTCCTTTCTTATTTGATCATTTTGAGCTGTAAATGACTGAATTTTTAAGTTAATAGTACTGGGAAATTCATTAACCTCGAAGTCCCCAGAGAGCTCAGACTCAAGACGCTTGATGAGATCTTCTTGATACAGTCCATGGTAAGCCTGCCTGATTTGCTTCCTTTGAGCTGCATTTCTATGTGCCAGGATCTTAACGATAGCCTTCTCGTTGGTACCCCACCCTGGAAAAAACAAAATTTAGTCAGGAATCCAGTTTCCGATTACTATTAAACATCTAATCACTGATTCCACCATTATCATCCACTTGATGAAGAAATATACGAAATAGGGTCAAAAACAGGAACTGGGAAATATGGAAAATCGAGCAGATTAACCTTCGAAAGCCTTTCGGAGACCTTCTGCATCTTCCTGGTAAGAAAAGTTTTCGGGCACAACAATAGTAGCCATTCTCAAGTACTCTTTATTATCTTTCTGGTCACTATGTGTACTCAAAAGTCTATGTATAGCTGAACATCAGACTCAAGATTGCTACTTTAACCATTCCGGGCAAAGAAAAATCATAAGTGTGATTCTATCTTTTTAAGAAAAAAGTTGAGAAAAGGAAAGTGCATTACTCAGTATCAAATCACCTCCTGACACTGAACTTGAAATAAACAAAAGTGTGAATCCTAGGAAAGCTGGTGTACCGCTAACTCACTAAATTACTGAAAAGATGACGAAATGTGTGTACCTTTACAAGCTTTATAGAGAACTTCAGCATCTTGGACAGGGACGTTTTGTTCAGGAGCCACAAGGGTCGCCATTGTTTGAAGTGTCTCTAGAAATCTGTGATTTCTCGGGAAGGTGAATTGAGATTAAGCTGTTGGCCATATATTTATATCAAATTCAAGGAAAGGGATTCATAGAAATCAACGTCAGGTTCACACCATTGGCGTTACTTACTTTGTGAAGATTTTTTCACTTTGGATGAATCACATAGAAAGTTTCTGTCAGGACATAGCCTACTTAGGTAAGTGAACAAGTGAGCAAGTAAAATGTTTTTTAAGGCATAATTAAGAGACCCTTTGTGTTTTTATTACAGTTGCTGCTTTTCAGACTCTGTTTCGGTCCAGTGCTCATTGGAAATGCTTGAACTTGTCCTGACATGCCAACATGAATACAAAACTACTAACTTCAGAATTATAAACTCTGAAGAAATCGATAACAACAGGTCATTTTGTAATTTGGTACCGCATAAAACTGTATACCACTGAGCTCCATCAGAATTCTTAATGGTTAATTTGCTGCTATGTACAGGAATTTTGAGACTTATCTCTTGTAACCGTGAATTCCAATGATTCAGGTTAGAGGGGTTCATCTAGAATCAAGCAATTAACTTGATTCGTACAACGTTCCTTTACATTTTTGGCCAATTGTCTCTTTTAGACAAAAATATAAGTTTGAGTTAATTGAATTTTGGATCAGACTTAGACTCGGACTCAGACTAGAGTACGAGAGCTCCGGTTAATGTGCTTTGGCATCAAAGTTCTTATCTTAATCTATTGATGATATTTACAAGTTAGGAAGAAACAAGAAAAAACTTGTATACTTAGGTGATGGGAATTTGATAGTGAAGGTGACAGCAAGAGATGAAGTTTCGTGTTTGGTCCTATTGGAAGTTGGAATGTTAATTCTTTGCCCAAAATCGAAAGGGTATAATATTAAGGAACAAAGACTATGTTCAAGAAAAGAAGAATTAGCGGCAAAGTTGCTTTATTACTTAGGGGGTGCTTGTTTGCGAAATTGGAAAAAGGAGTATGGGTATGGAATAAAAATTGATATTTAGTATGAACCTATCGTTGAAGACCTAAGTCCTTGGTTTTGGGCAATCTTCCATTCCTTTCACTACAAGAAAATTAAGAATTGGCGTCGGAATAATACCGACGGAATAACTTCCGTCGCCCCTTACCGACGGAAATGAATAAATCCGTCGTTGAAAACAAACATTTACCGACCGCGAACCCATCCGTCGGCAATATTGATGGGAAAAATTCGACCAAGAATCTGCGACAGAAAATAGCGACGGAAAATGTCTCGGCGACAGTAAAAAACGCGGGAACAGTTCCCACAATTTGATTGCTTCGCGCTTCTCCGACGGTACTTTGTTCGTTGGTAACATTACCAACGGCCTGTATATATTCCGTCGGAGATTTATTGACTGGATAAACTTTCCGACGGTACAAAGCTTCCGTCGGAATATG
>JANZXP010000004.1:608851-656752 GCA_027576715.1 Erythroxylum flavicans
AATAGAATGATTAGTTATTAAACAATGGATGATGATTGAAAATTGGTAACTTTTTTATTATATATTTAACTGATAAACTAATTAAAGTTTTTTATTTAAAAAGTTATATCACATTAATTGAAAATGACAACAACTGCATACTATATCATTGTGCAAACTATGTAATTAAAGGAAAATAACTATTACATCCAAAAATTTTGTCATAAAATTCACTAGAGGTGAAAATATGAATGAAAAATTTTTAAAGAAATTTGGAGTGTAGAAATTTAATGTGTATTGGAAAAGAAAAAGGCTATTGACTTGTTATATAAAATCAGGAAGTTCCTAACAAAAAAATTACGACTCATTATAAGAAAAAAAATATGTCGCATATAATTTGTGTAAAAAGAGAACTCCATGACTCTCATAGCATAAATAATGATGTTAAGTGAGAATTTAAGAGGTATAACTAAGCCTCAGGCGTATGGTTTGCTCTAGTGGTATGTTTTGGTAGCACTATAATGACAAAAATATAATCACTTGCTACTCAGTTCAACATATATAAGAAAAATAAATAAATAGATAAAATTGGTGCATTTAATGCCAAGGCATACGATATTAATATCAAACATAATTAGTAAGCTGAGGGATGATGGTCATATCTTGTCAGATACATAGTAAGTGTGAGATGTCATATGATCTATGCCTCTAAGTTGGGAGCATATAGAAATTCTCCTAATTCAAAATAAGAATATCAAGACAATGAGGGATTCTATAAGACATCTATTATTTTATAATGAACATCTTAAGGCTTCTGAGTACATATTGAGGTGTACATGACTAAATTATGCTCATAAGGGGTTGAAGATAGGAAAAGGAAGTGCTATGGTGAGTCTAAGCGAAAAGTATAAAGAAAGCCTTCCACAATTCTTAGGATCTAAAAATAGGGTTAAAACTAATTAAAATGAGAAAGGAAAAAGTCTTATCAAGTGGAAAATGTAAAGATGACTATAACATTAATGTCTTTGGAACATACACCTACAAGTTAGTTATGGTGTTCGAACCTTTTTTCTTACATGATATAATGTTTTGTTTCTATGATTTAATAGAATCTTGTTTCTATCGTGCTTTTTGTCACCCTTGGATTCTTAATTTCTATAGTAGTGGGAAGGATAATGTTCCTGGAATTGTAATAATTACAGATTTATGTTGAATGGTTTTATAGTATTAAATGTGTTTTTTTGAAAGATGAACTGAATTAAAATGAGAAGAAGCTACAGGTTATACATAGTTAAAAGTTAGCACTCATCCTCTGTACTAAAGAGCACAGCGACACTAAGTTCGGGCTAGTAAATATCAATAAGTAATAACAATACAAAAGCTAGGCTAATAAAACTTGTAAAGATGTAGACAATAAGAAGAGATACTTTAGATTAGTAGTTTAACAAGTAACTTGAGTATCATCATCAACACACCTAGTCCAAATCCCACATCAAAGTAGAGTCTGGGGAGGTCTGATAGTACGTAGCCTTACCCCTACATAGTAGAGAGGCTATTTTCGATAGACCCACATGTAAATGTGACAATGAAAAAGTAATGCAGGTCAAAAGAGTAAATATGTAAAACTGATATGCTAAAAGAGTTGGTAAATAAAATTAAAATAAATAAGTAAATAAATAAAATAAAATAGAACCAAAGAAGATACCTGATATGGTACCCAGATCTACTAATACTTGATAAGCTGCAAAGTACGACTCTTCCTGTCTCTAGTTATCCTAGGAGTCCTTGTTAAGAAGCCTTGTGAGTATGACAATCCTACGGTATCAAATGGCCTCGCAGGACCTTTCCCTAGACACCTGAGCTGAAAAGCCAAGTATTACGACAGAAAAACTTTTCCACAACTCGTAACTAGAAAAGACAGATTGGACACTAGGGTTGCACTTCTTAAGCGGTAAATACGTCGTGCGAGCGTTACAGTAAACAGCTCCCAATAACTGACTCGACTGTTTTGGTGCACTTTCAAGGATATCCTTTACTTTAATCCTAGCACGTCAGAATTTTCTATTTTTGGCCAATTCCTCAGTAAGGGTCAACTCTGTCATATTTTTCCCGATCACTTCCCTCCAGTTCTTATATGGCCTCCCTTTTCTCCTCTTGTAGTCACTAAAGGTTATTTTCTCACAGCGTCGCACCGGAGCATCAGGGTTCCTCCTGCTCACATGTCTAAACCACCCAAGCCTAGTCTCTCTCAACTTGTCGGCAATACTAGCCACCTATAGTTTGTCTCTCACCACACAATTCCGGACCTTCTCTCTTCTGGTAATGTAACACATCTACCGAAGCATATGCATCTCTGCTACCAACAACTGTCTTATATGTCTACGATTGGTGGGCCAACATTCTGCCTCATATTATATGGTCGGTTGAATCAACATTCTATAAAATTTCCCTTTGAGCTCTAAAGGAATCTTTTTATCAGATAAGACCCCTGATGCGCTTCGCCATTTGATCCACCCAGATCTGATACGAAGAACTATATCGGCATCGATATTATCATCACTCTGAATGATGCACCCGAGGTATTTAAAACTCGATTTTTGTGGTATAACGTTAGTACCAATTGCTACCACCGCCTTATGAACCATCTGGCTTCACAAAAAGTTGCATTCTTAATACTCCGTCTTAGTCCTACTTATTTTAAAACCTTTCGACTCTAACGTTTCTCTCAAACATCCTAACTTGAAATTGACCCCCTTCTTGGTCTCATACACTAGGACAATATCGTCAACAAATAGCATACACCAAGGTATGACAGAGTATGGAGAACATAAACCATAAAGGAAATCATAGTTTCTCTAATCCAAAATAAATTATTAGAGTTAAATATAAACCCTCTAAAAATTTTCCTTGATGAACTCTAACTTTCATGCTAAAGAGAATAAATGTTGCAACATTTATCAATAAAATCAGGGAATAAATTACAAAGTTAACATATTAGATTTGTACAAGCTTTGAGTTTATCTTTATTTTTTAGTCTTTATTTAGGAGCTAATTAAAAGATAAATGAGGTTTTAGGGATGGCATGCTTACACCAAACTATATCATCCATATGATCCTTAGGCAATATCTTTTGAATATCTCTAGGCATGATTTATTAGTGAATTTCTTATATTTATCTCTTTACTATATTATGGAGTCGGAGAATAAAGGAGATTCTTTCACTTTGCCATTCTTAAGGATCCAGAGTCTCATTAAGCTCTATTCAATTCTCAAATGGATATGGCCTAAGTACACTAGTTATCAAACCAATATCAGGTATCTACGCCATTTCCTATCAAGCTTTTAAAATTTTGGCAACTTTTGATTAAAGCTTTGGTATTATAGTTCTTGAGGAATTATTGTAAGAAAAAATATTATCACCGATATTTCTATCCTGGATGGATGTAGACTAATAAGGATTACTAAGACTTCAAAACAATCTTCCAATGTTATGAATATCGTACCCAACTTAGTAGTGAATTTGATTTTAGTACAATACAATACATGGACCAGCCAATATCAAGTACCTTTTTAGGTCACTCCTAAAAATATAGAATAGTCCTTAATTTTTATAAAATTATAAAATAGTCCATTAATATATTATGCTATATAATTTTTAGTTTTACATCAACCTTGTTTCACAATTTTATAATCATATAAATTTGAAATAATAACTATTTCTTTATTTCTATTAATATTACTTTTCATATATTTTCATATAAATAATAACCACAATTTATATTTAAAAAGTATTGTTTAATTCTCATACAGATATAAAACTAAAAATAATATAAAATTCTTAAAATATTACAATTTACATTATATAATAAAGAATAACTCTATCAAAACATCATAGATTTTAAATAATATATGTTTATTAGCATTACAACAAGAGTGCATGTTAAGGAACACATCAAAGTAGAAGTGAAACCTAAAACAAATATACTTAGGTCTCGTTTAGTAACTAGTAATAAAGGAATCGAAATAAAAAAATAAGAATCAGAATGAAAAGTGAGAATCAGAATAAAAATGAAATTACTGATTATGCGTGTTTAGTATAGTATTAAACAAAGTTAATAGTTATGTTAATATTTGGTATTAATATTAAAAATGATAATTAAATTTTTTACTCATATTTAGTTATTATATAATTTATTTTGTTCATAATTAATTAACATATTTTATATTTTATAAATAATTAATCAAAAGAATTCAATGATTAATTATTAAATTTTAAATAATTATTAATGATTTTTATGATAAGAATAAAAGTATCAATGAGATAAAATAATTATTAAATAAATTAATATAAAAGATCGTAATATTTGATTTTGATGATAATATTCTGATAAGAATCAATATCTTGATAATATTTTGATAATATTCTAATTATATCTTTTATCCCTTATTCCTGATTTTTTATTCCAACTTATACCCACACCCTCCTTTTGAATAAAACTCCAGGATTATTTATGATTCATTTCAGTTTTGCCATTCTCTATTTTATCTTTTACCAGTAACCAAACAACTAGAAGTTAAGAAATAAAGGTTACATTCTCATTCTTACCTCTTTCTTACTAGTTACCAAATAAGACACCTTAAAGTTAAAAGTTTTATATTTATATGACATATAAAGAATTTATCAGGTGCATCAAATACAAATGAAATTAAAAGAAAAGACAAAAGATGAAAAACCTAAAACTTTATTCAATAATATATATGCTCAAATCACACAGGTCCTAATTTTCATTTAGTACAAATTTCTCATCAGTAAGAGGAGTCTCATCATCACCATCATTCAAACTCATTTTAACAAGTGACATATCAATACTTTCCCATCTAAGATTATCTTTTAAGTTACTCTTGTCTATGAAACTTGTTTCCTCATAAACTTAATTTGTTAAAAGATCAATATGGTCAATCCAAATTGAATCAATAAAACTGGTTGCTCTGTTAAGACTTATAACAAACAAATGAAAATAATTTATTAAGAAATTACAAGAAATTATATTTAACTTAATAATGATAATAATATACTTTTCTTAAAGCTTTAAATTGTATCAAACAAACACCAAATCATTTAATCTTTTAATTCCAATATCTTTCTTTTTATGAAATGGGTGAATGTAAATGTATTATAATTCCTTTCTCACCTAGTTACACTCACACATTAACATAGAATTTTAATTACAAACCTCTACAATTATGAAACACCACTTCTGAATTGCTTCACTAAGTAACTATAAGATAATAAAAATAATCATATAAACAAAATAAATATATGTCTAAATTAAGTTTGTCTCTTTGATAAATTACAATGGGCAACCCAAAATCACCGCATATATCCTTATATACCTTCATTTATGAGCTAAGGAGATCTTGCGTCATCTCATACAAACATAATTATTGTGATATTTAATAGCGTTCCCCTGTTAACTTCTACTTTCTTTGTAAAACATGATTCAAAATAAACACCAGGATTCAAAAATTCCCCACGAGCAAACAACAAAGAATAAAATTTTCTTTCTCATCTTTTATTGATAATTGTAAAATAAGGTGTATAAAAGAAAGACCTATTTTACAAATTGGACTTGATTACTTCTTTCACCCTTTCCATGAGATCATAAAAGTAATCATTATTGCTTTCTCATCACTATCAACCAGACGAATTACTCTCACCAAAGTCTTAAAAATTGAGATGATAGGACCAAAATTCTTAATCTTTAAGTATAATTATGGAAACCTCCATTCTAGCATTAGACCTAGTATATTGAGATGCATCCCACATATCACTTGTAAATATTTGTCCCAACTCCTTTTTTATTACAACAAAAAATGAAATGATAAGAAATTAATTGCAAATATTGTAATGGTGGGATGCCACAAGTTCTTACCATCAGTGAAATCCTTCTCATCAATTTCAGAATTTATGTACCATTGTAGATAAATTTAGTTACTTTTTCCACTTTCTACATAGTTTCATAATTCAATGCAATATATAACACAAAGACTTTAATAGAAAGAATTATACCTTTTTAACAACCCTTTCCTAACTAATTTGTAAGCAATATCATTGATAGTGATGAAATGTCCAATATTTTCAAACCCAACTTCATTTATAACAACATCAAATATCTTAAACAGAGTATCAACATTTCTTACACGGTCGAATGCATCAATGGACTTTAAAAACATCATCCTTTTAGTAGAAAAAACTAAAAAATTGATAATAGGCTTATGTCATCTATCTGTCCAACCATTATACATAATTAAACACTGATTGGGGGGTTGTTGTGTGTAAGTTTTAATATTAACCCTCGATAATCCACAGGTACACGGTTTGTAACGTAGTACCAAAGGTGTCGATCTCACGAGGAGGGAGTTAATCTAATCCTAAAATCTAAGGCCAGAAATTAATAACAGAAAATCAAGATGCATAAAACTAATACAAGAATTTAATTCAATCAATCAAATTAAGAACCAAACACGAAGATACTAATTACTAAGCAATTGCAACACACCCAAGAATCAACTGAAAGAATCTACCAATTGAGAGAAGGGAAATTTTACCTATCCTTAATGCTAATCTAACTGATAATGACTTATTGGATTGTTAGTTCTAGACTATATCCTAAGGTTGATTACTCTCTCTCGAGTTATAACCATTAACCCTAAATCATACCCTAATCAGATTATGGGGGTTGCAATCTCTCAATTTACATCATATCCAAGACCCTAATTAGTTCTGAAGTTCTCTAATAAACAATTGGAAACCTATGCAAGATCTCTCTTCGCACAATTTCTCGATCTGATTCAATTCTGGTTCTATTAAATGACCTAATTCTTGTTATTCCAATTTAATCGTTTTTATTCAATTCACCCTCTCAGTTTATTACCAAATTATGCAATCACAGAATCAAACCACAACAGATCTAATAAACATATAAACAATCAGATTTTCATTAATTCAAGAATAAAATTCCGAAGGTGAGTTTAGAATATCTTTAACATTCTAGATCCTATCATCAACATTCTAGATCCTATTATCGTAGTAAGGAGTTAGTGCCTGGTGATGTCCTGATGAGGAGTCGTTGAGTTAGTGCAATGGTTTTTTGTAATGTCACGAGTGTGGATGTAGTAAGGAGGAGTTGGCAGTTGTCGTGGTTAAGAGAGGAGCTATAGTTTAAAATGTGAGTGGACATTAGAAAGTGGAAAAAAAATGAGAAAAGAGAGTAAGGTTCGTAGCTTAGTTAGGGCTAGTAGTGCTTTATTTTTTTAATTTAGTTCTTAAAAGTTTTGAAATTTACAATTATTACTTACTAAATACTAATATTTCAAGTGGTTGGTACCTTGGAAAATTATGACTAATAACCAATACCAAGAAGGGAGTGTGATAAGTGACTATGTTAAACCCCATATTTTGCATCCATTTTCACTCATCTCCTCATAACATTTGTTCAAGACAAGGAGTTCTCTTATCCATGGAAACATACTATCCGCCAGCTTTTGATTATTGAGTTCCTTGAGCATTCTTTTATTATCAAAAGAATCTAATACAATTATTACAAGGACGTCATCAGTCACACTCCAAGCTTCTTAGGAAAATAAAACACAAAAATCATCATATTCAGAGGCTTTGTTTGCAACATCTCACTATCATAGGGTACATACCCAAACTTTTGGGAACATATCCTATGATAATGGTATGTTGAAGCAATAACAAATCGAACTTACACATGGCATCATCTAACATACTTGAAATCACTATAAGTCTTTCTCAAAAACATTCGTTCCATTCATTTCTAAAGCTTACATTGTTTCTGTCATCAAGTATTTACAAACCCTAATACAGGTTCTAACAAGCTATAAAATAGCAAAAACTATGTTCCTTCGGGAGTCAGCTGACGGACCTCTGACCCATTTCTCTATCCCCAGAAACTTTATGTCCTGACTAACACTTAAGTCTCCTGTCTTGTACCTGAAAAGCCATGATACAATTTTTGATGAGTTTTGCGAACTCAATGAGTGAATCATCATTGATGAATTCACCGGATTACACAAATACAACACATATTTCATAGTTGTTCATTTAACAGATAAGCATTTATTCAGAAATTAGCATAACAGAAGATCATTCATTTCAACTTACATATCGTTCAAACAGTACGTAATTGCATGGAACATGCATGAGACTCATATTCGTTCTTATTGTTGTGACTGAGTGCCTTTCACAAACATATTCAAAGTTTTGGCCCATAAGGCTCAATCAGAACAAATTCACGGAGCATAGCTCGACGTGCAGAACATATAAATCACGGAGCAAAGCTCTACGTGGAAGCGCTTCTAACTGGCATCTCAAGTCACAACACCTTTATCTGAGCATGCATTTTATGAAATGCATCAAATACTGAACAGGTCACACACGAAATCTCATACAAATGTTCAGATGATAGTTTCATACTCATTGGACCTCAGTCTGACATTCAGCTATCGCTGAGAAACAAATATCATTCAGAAATTCATATCAAAATATCAAATCCAACACTTCCAATACATGCCCGACTATTAAACTCCTCGGACCTCAGGTCTGGTATCTAGAAGCATCACACAACAGTTCAATAATAGTGGGAGTTTAACAAAATCAAGATGCATCCAATCAAAACAATCCTAGGAAAACATCTAAGTTGACTCACAGTACGCTCCTAAAAGCTATTGCCTGGACAGTCCGGCAATGTCTGACTGTCGTCTGGTGTGCTCCTCTAAAACAGACAAAACACATTCTCAATTATCACCTTTTGTATAAACGTACTAAACATATCAACGTATAGCAAATATGCACGATGCATGTTCAATGGCAGATTCTGGGGTCTCTTCATAACCTCTCTCTCTCTTATCGAAACTTACTGTAAACCATCAATATCACGATTCACTCTTTATTGGCCTCTCGTAACTTAGGGGAGTGCAATGGATATAAGTTCATTTACAGAAGGTGCATCTTTACAGACGATGCGCCCTTACAGAAGAAGACGATTTACAGAAGGAGATGGCGTAACCCAGAGGGAGCTGACGTCAACACATAGGAAGGTTTCCTCTTAGCATAACTTTCTCTCCAGAGATCAGATTCAATTGTTCTTTATATGATTCGAAAGAGGGCATCAAGATATACAAATGCCATGAAGACTTCAAAGACCAATTTTACCTTTTAGAGGGTCAAAAATAGGGCAGAAGATGTTCAATGAACAGTGACCCAGAAGAAATTTGGGAACAGTAACACAGATGATGTTTTACGATTGCCATAACTTTCTCTAGAGGGATCGGATCAAGATGTTCTGTATATGGTTTGAAAGAGGATTCCAAGATCTACAACTTTTATGAAGACTTCAAGGTCAATTCTATCTTCTGAAGGATCGAAAATAGGACAGAAGATAGATATAGACGAAAATAGAAGAAGCAAAACATAGAAGGAGTTTATGAACAGTAATATAGACGAAGTTCATTCGTCTGTAAACAGTAACACAGACGAAGAGCATGAACAGTAACATAGACGAAGTTCATTCATTTGTGAACAGTAACATAGAGTATGAACAGTAACATAGATGAATTCATTCGTCTGTGAACAGTAATACAGACGAAGTACATAAACAGTAATATAGACGAAGCAATACAGAAGAAGTTTGTTCACAGAGGAATCAAAACACAGACGAAGCTAGTTCATAGAGGATGCATTAGCATCTGTAAGATAACTTACAATAGAGAATGGCTCGTAGAGGATGCATTTGCATCCTTACAGAGGAAGATGACGTCACCCAGAGAAAATTGACGTCATCATAGAGGATACAATACAGAAGACGGGAGGAGCAGAACATGTTATCTCTCGTGCCTATACGAATTCTATACACCATTTCCATTGCTATTACACTTCCAAACATAAAGTATCATCTATACTACTCCCTCCTTAGCTCCAAAACACCAAACAACTGCAACGAGCCAAAACTCACATACATACCAAAATCACGGACTACTATTTATGCTTACATGTTCTTTCTGCATTTTCTTCCTTCTGTGGTTACTTTTTAACTTAACTAACATTCAGAATCCTCATATCTATTCTCTCCACTGTGAACCCCTTTTCATGTAGATATGTATAGCCAACATGCACATGCTTATTTACACAGTGGAAACAACATTATAACCACTTACTCGCTTAGCAAGTGCGCAGTGTAAGTGCTTTTAACGCTGAAATAGGAATCAGCACCACAAAGACTGCGAGATCGCTATTCGGTGGTGAAGGTCAGGGAAGAGAGTTGCTATATGGAGTATTTCAGTTAGGAATAGAACTATGCTAGATTCTTCCTAACTTAAATAATATAATACGTGAGTTCATTCTTTGCCCCTCACGTGTACTATTCATCTCCACTGACTTACCATTTGTCATAATTACAACTTGTAATGGAGCCTTCCTAACTTAAACAATATTATCCTCATGCTCCTCACGTGTACTATTTATCTCCACTGATTCACCATTTATCATAATTACAATTTGTCATACTTACCCGAAAATGCCAAATGAAAGCATATATAATTGGATGAATATGCCAACCAATATGTAAGTCACAAATAACTTATGTCTAACGTTCATTTAGCTTAAGTCATATAAAGGTCTCACAATTATGTGTTCTAGCCGTATGTATAGGAGACGGGATGTTACATTAGTTTTGCAGTAGGGATGCGGATAGATATCAAAGTAATCTTGGTGTTGATCATTGGAAGGATGCAAAGAAATTGTTAAAAGGTTTGATCATTTAGAAGCGATTGGATATTTAGCTTCAGATTTTGCCAGGTGTATTGATAGTAGAAAGTCAACGAGTGACTATTTGTTCCTATTAGCTGAAGGAGCAATCTCATGAAAAAATGTCAAACAATCTATCATTGCTTCATCCATTATGGAAGTACAATTTGTCGTTTGTTGTGAGGCTATAATCATGCATTATGGCTACGAAACTTTATTTCAGGGCTTGAGGTTGTCGACATAGTAAGCAAGCTGCTGAAAATTTATTATGATAATTCTGCAACGGTTTTCTTCTCTAAAAATGACAAATACTCTAGAGGTGCAAAACACATGGAATTAAAGTATTTTGTTGTTAAAGAGGAGATTCATAAACAAAGAGTGCATATAGAACATAATAGGATAGATATCATGATAACATATCCTCTAACTAATGGTTTACAATCAAAGACATTCAAAGAAAATGTGCTTAGGATGGGTCTGGGTTGTAATGATGATTGATAATAATATTTGATGATGATATTTTAGCACTCTTTAACTCAATAATAATATGTTTATGAATTTTATATTTCTTAGTCTTTATGTTTATGTATACATGATTGTTTGAATAACAAATTTGTATGTATTTTCATAACAAGTAAGTGGACTGTATGTTATTTATATACAACTTATGAACCTAAACATAATAAGTTCTTAATGTAACGGTACGTGGAAGGGAGTGTCGGTTATACACTCTATGACCACCATAACTCACATTATATGATTTGTTGTGTTGAGATACTTATGATGTGAATGGTTTATAAGATTTTATTTTTCTAACCTTATATGCTATTAAATGTAATGATGAAATATCCGGCTAAGTAATATAATTAATTAAATAAAAAATTATCAAATTTATATATAGTCAAACTAAATCGTAGATTTTAATAGCATACAGCCCTTTTATAAATCCATATTTATCATTATTCTCGTAAATTTCGCTATACTTTTCTTTTATTCTTTTAGGATTTATTAGAATATATTAAGGATCAAAATGGAGCAAATGGCGTATGAGATATATGTCGGTCGTTATTCAGTTTCTGCCGCGCCACGTGTCAAAAGATCAACATCCGAGAATTTAAGACTTCACTTCGCGATGACACTGACAGATTGACTGTTAACTACGACTTAAACCAACTGTTAAACGATTCTCGTCCTTTTCATCAGACGCCACCGATCTTCGATGGCAATGGCCTCCGCTAGTTCCGAGAGGATTGACTTGTCGCTAATGGGCTCCACTCATCCTAAAGCTATCTCAGAGTCATCGTCGTCGGCTCCTCTCTCGTCCTCCACCTGCACGCCTGATCGTACTGACCATTCCAATTCTTCTGCAAACCCTAATAGCGATGCCGATTCACAGGTACTAGTCTTTGACCTTTTGCTTATTCAGCTGTACATAAAGTCCGTCGGTTACTAAAGTTTTTACGTTCCAATTCTTGATATATCGATTCCTCTGCTCGTATACTTTGGTTAGTACTGAATTTATTAGCGTACTCTACGCGTTAATAAACGAGCTCATTGAAGGTGATCAAATTGAGCCGTGTAGAGGAAATTAAGCTGTTCACGAGGTTGTAGATGCTAATTAAACACTGAAAACTAATTCTTTTTGGTTCTTTGATCTACGCCATAGTCCTTAGCGTCTTTGAGGAGTGAAGAGTACCGGCAACTGTTCCGCCTTCCACCTGATGAAGTGAGTGACTTAAATCCGTACTCTGGAGAGTGTCCTTTTTCTTTCTAAATCATTTCAAACTCATTTTGATGCTAAACTTTATCTATAGGCTCTTGTACGAGACTTCAATTGCGCAATCCAGGAGAGTATTCTTCTTCAGGTAATTTATGTACACGTGCATTTTATGCTTGGAGGTCTATGCTTTACTCAATAATTGTTTCACGAACCGTACCTTTCTGAATGAGATTGTCTGCAAAAGTTCAGCGATTAAATGCCATTTGTACTTCTTTACTAATTCTCCTATATTGCTTACATGCAGGGTCATATGTATCTTTTTGTGCGCTATATTTGTTTTTATTCAAACATATTTGGATTTGAGACAAAGGTAGTCTTTGGAGATCAGCTTTTGTTCTAATTATTCATAAATACCCATATTGCTTTCTGGTTCTCTTGATTTTGACTTATACCCGATCTAAATTTGTGTGTTAGAAAATAATTCCTTTCAGTGAAATTACAAGCGTGAAACGAGCAAAGATGGCAGGAATCTTCCCTAATGCGATAGAAATAATTGCTGGAGGGAAAAAGGTAACAGTTTGATGAATGTCTTTTTCTTCTATTTAAAAGAATGAAACCTGAAATTTGGTCTTTTTACTTTTCAACATAAAAATAGCAATAGTTAGATATAGTTATTGATTTGTGCAGTACTTCTTTGCATCATTTCTATCACGTGATGAAGCTTTCAAGCTCATCAACGATGGATGGTTGCAGCAAGGTGATGCTGCAAAAGCAATAACAGACCAACAGGTAAATTGATATCTCCAGTTTTCTTGATTTTCTTAATTGATTCATGAGAAAAGCAGTTAATCTAACTGCTTGAATTAGACAATAAGAGACCATTGGAGGACAAAAGTGAAAAACAGATGATAGAGTTTAAATCAGAGGGCTTAAAGATATAGTAAGTTGACTATATATGGCTTATAGCTTTCTCAGGTTCTTTGGCTGAACTATTGGAAAACATAAACAGGCCAGAGTGCAATCTTGCTATGAATTTTACAATCTCATCTTACTAGTTTTTTGAAATCATGTTTCTTCCTGTTCTTCTTTGTTTCCATATAATTGAATATAAAGGGAAAGGTTTTTGGAGGTTGCCATATCTTTTATTGTACGCTTATTGTTGGCTAATTTGGACATAAAGATTGATTATGCTCTGAAATGTTTACAAAATTTCAAAAATTTGTACTCTGTTAGGATAGATTGTTTACTGTTTTATCTCATATGTTAATTTTGCCTCAGGAATCATTATCTATGTCATCTAGGCCAAGTAGCCAGGATAATGGACTTGTTGTAGTTGAAATGGTCGATGGCTTTAAACTAATCAATGAATCAGATTCTAGTGACAGGTATTTTCTGAAGCTTATGAGAATTGTATTTGGTTTGAGGAATTGGTTTTAGTTTAATTGCCTATATTGAATCAGGCATAAGGATTCACTTCCAGATGGTCCTCAGCTTCCAGCCCATACTGAAAATCAGATTATCTCAGTTACACAAGAAGAAGATAATGTTGGACAAGATGTCGAACCAACTCTAAATATCCCATCTTCCTCTTCAGCAAGATCCTGTACATGGGATAGAGAAAATTTTGACACGCCTGAGAGTTAGTCAATTTATCCTATACTCCCGGTTATTTCTTTTTTGCACATATGGTATTAAACAAGGCATCTTTGTTTAACATTGGCAGCAAATTATAGGATATCTGGATAGTCAAGCATATTGTTTTCTCTAGCTATCAATTTTTCTTAGTGTCATTTTTTTGCAGACTGAGAATAATTGTGGGTTTCGGTAAATTAGAATTATTTTTGACTTTGGGAGACGTGGAATGATAGTGACGATGTATAGAAGACATGGGAAGTATTAGTTTGCTAACTTGCTGGGTTAGAGCCTTCATATCATGATTAGTTTTCTGTTAAAACAACAAAGTTGATCTGCTGCTGCTTGCTGTTGTTGATATTATAGGAAAATGTTTTGTGTGGCCTTCTTTGGTTATTCAATACGATTTCAACCATTTCATTCTATGTCTTGTCTCGAAAATTTGAAGCAGCTATTTTCCTGATTTGCAGTACCAGAATCATATACAAAAGTTGCCCAATCAAAGTTTTCGGTAACTTCTGAGACGTGACTCTTATAACATCAGGAATTAAGAAGAATTTGTCACTGACTCTGTGATTTACATGGACTGCAGATAAAAGTAGAGGAGTTCTTTAACTTGTTCTTCTCAGATGATGCTGTTGGTTTTCTGAAATCTTTTCACAAGGAATGTGGAGATAAAGGTAATTTTGTCTGATTTTCTTGGAGTTGTTAGGGTAAAATTCATGAATCAGTCACTGGATCTCTGTAATCAATACAGAGAGGCTGATCTATAACTCTCTAGTTCTCTGAGTAAACTCTTTTATTTTACAGAATTTAGGTGTTCTTCATGGTCCCAACATGAGAAATTTGGGCAAGTTCGACAAGTGTTCTTCCAGCATCCAATAAAGATATATTTTGGTATGGAAGTATTTCACTCATCTGTCAGACTACCTAGTCGCCATTAATTCAGGACTTTTTTACATGCTAAAGAGATGTAATTCATTTTTAATTTGTAATTATATTAATTTCTTTTGGTTCTTCCAAGGTGCAAAATGTGGTAGCTGCCAGGAAGTCCAGAAATATCGTATGTACAGAAACAGGTTTTGGTCAATTGCTTTAGCACAATGATTTGGCATACTCTTCTTTTCTCCTTTATGACCTTGGATCTTTTTCTCTAGCAGTCACTTAGTTATCGAGACATCCCAAGAAATCAATGATGTGCCCTATGGAGATCATTTTCGTGTAGAGGTATAAGTTATTTCTCAGACATCTGAAGGGATAACCTGTTACCTTTGTTGTGCTATCAGCATTTGTAATGGGTTCTGTAATGTCAATTATACTTGGGTTTTTACTGGATACTTGTGCTGAAACTAGCCATTACTTGCATCATCCTGAATTTGGATTCTTCATCAACCTGTTAAGGAAGGAAGTATTAACTAGGTTGTTCTTTCTCTTCTTTATATGTGGGCGTGTCTTGAAGAGCGAGGAGGGGAGGGTGGATGTGGAAAGAGGATGGCACATGAAGAACATAATCATATAATAACTGAAATAAATGAAACGTGATAGAATTTTGATGAAATGTAACACAATAACATATTTAATGCATTTATTTCTTGCATGAAAAGGATATGAAGCATGATTCAATCATTGTTAACGATTTTCTTGGTTGTTATATTACTAAGTTAACCGTAATTCTTTTCTGGGCTAATAGCACTTTTCCTGGGTCGGGTATATATCAGGGATTATGGGATGTGGTCAGAGATGGTGATGAATCTAATGAAGGCTGTAGTTTGCAGATGTTTGTAAATGTGGCATTTAGCAAAAGAACAGTTTTTAAAGGTATCTTTTCTCTGAGATTTTTGCTTAACTATCTTGATTGGCTGGTTTAAACATCATTGTGTCACCTCACTATATTATTTAAGTTTACGATGGACTATCCTAATTTTCCATGGTTGATCAATTTCTGTAAGGGTTTTGCTTAATTCATAAGATTTTTGCATGGGCATCTTAAAGGCCTGAAATTGATTTCTGGGGCGACTATAACATCGCAGGGAAAATAGTGCAGTCTACCTTGGAAGAATGTCGTGAAGCATATGGATTATGGGTGAAAATGGTGATAAGTTGTTTCCGATACTTGTTATCGGTCCATGTTCACTCCGTGTTTCTAGTTGAATTTATTAGTTGGATTGTAGTAAATATGTTTTATCAACTATTATGCAGGCCCATGAATTATTGAAACAGAAAAACCTTGAAAAGCAGCAAGGTTACAATCCTACACCTGTTCTTGAAGTTACGTACTCAGCTGTTATTTAAAATAAAAGAATAGTTAATTCAAAACATTTACCTTTTCTCTTGAGCAGCAGGAGCACAATCCGCTAGCTTCAGTCAGAATGGTGGTGAGTCTCGGGAGAATGTAAAGAGTCGGGAATTTTCAAAAAGATCAAGCAAGTCAGATGACAGAAGAGCACAGATCTCTGGTTTTGCGGACATTAGTAGGCAGCTTGGTAATTCTATGGTAGAAGAGTTCAACAATGCACCGACCTTTATGTCGGTGGTCAGAGAATACAATTCGAAATTCTGTTCAACAGTTAAAAATCAAAGCCAAGTTTCCTTGATCTTGGTTGTTGCGTTTTTGGTGATCTTCCTGATGCAGGTATGCAAAACATTTTTGTTTCCGCTTTTGTTTTTCTCGGGTCGGAATCCAACTAATAAGTATTTTGCTTTTATATACTCTTGGTTGTGTTAATCTAATTGAGCTGTTCTGCATCAACTGGATCAATATACCATTGAGTCAAGCTTCTGAATCTTGATTCCTTTCTTTTTTCCTCTCTCAACTGCAGATGAGCATACTTGTGCTATTGAGCAGACCTAAAACAGTCCATTTAGATTCTCCAGGAGACTCCTACATGGCGGGCATAGGCAGTGTACCGAGTGACCGATCACCTGAAACCGTGGCATGGCTTGAAAGGCGGATGCACCACCTAAAAGATGAGATACTCACGGTTGAGGCCTGGCTCCAGAGGTTACAAGATGAGCACGCATGGCTGAAAACACAGTTGAAAATCCTGGAAAATCCTGGAAAACGTAAATAACCTCACAAGTGTGTATATTCTGTGACTTTTCCTCGAGTAAATGCATCGAATTCTCCTCCATCCTTCTTATCCTCTTTCTTGTGTTATTCATATTAGTAACCCTTTCTTTAGTGAATTAAGACCTTAATCTCTGTTTAATTAGCATTAACGTGACTAAATTAAAGATGGCAAAAAGGTTTTAACCCAGTTTATCAACTTTTTAAAAAATAATAATAAAATGTAACTATTCAAAACAGAAAAACCAGACAAAAAAGATAAATACTAAAGAGAAACATTGAGCAAGAGTAATAAATATAACACAAAATAACGTAGACGTAGAACATGTCTAAGAATAATAATAAATGTTAGTTGAAATACATAACAAAAGAGACTCGTACTGATCATGGTATTAAAATTTTTAATATAGGTAGAGTGTAGAATTTACTAACAAAATTTGAACTTCGGTCAATCATTGTTGAAATGATTATAACTAATTATTTAAATAATTAACTTTTATTAATTATAAGTTTTTTAATATTTTCATATTTATTCAGGGTGATACTCCAACACATGAAAGACCTTTACAATAGTAATTCTATTTATAAATAAACAAATCACAACGATGCCTCGAAAGTCTCCAACAACACTTTCTGTTCTAGAAATGATTGCTACAAGGACACCGACTATTGAATCTCTATATTTCCGTTCATAACAAGAAACTTCTATTTCATTTGGCTCGCTTTATATATGTACACACATTCATAATAACTCTGTACTTCAAAATTTGACTACGATGATTGGTGGATAAGGTGCACAGGTGTGATTGAGTGAGAGATTTGAGGCTACTGAGGCATTTTCCACATTTTATATATTTCCTATCTCTAGGCAAATGAGCTTAAATTGCTTACGGGACAACAGTTCTTGGAGATTCGCCAACATCAGAAGAATAACGAGTGTCTTTGAATTTCAGCTTTAGGCCTTTTTACTCGGCGCCTGTCCTTTTCTTTCTACACACGCGCACTGCACTCAGTTATGCTTCTAATCGGATCCAATATTTTGGATTTGAGATCCAACTCTAAGTCCAAAAAGATCCGACTACTTTGATTAATCTAATTATAAAAATTTTAAATCGTTTAATTTTTTTATTCGATTCTTAATTTTTAATTAAATTTATTTTAATAACTCTTATTATTAAAAATTAACTAATTTATTAATTAATCAGTCAATTTTTATAAATTACTAAATTATTATAAACCAAAATAAGTCAATTAATTTTTATTTAACAATTTCTTTTTTCAATTAAACTTCAAATTTTTTGATACTTAAAAAAATTTTCTTTCAATTATATTTTAAATTCTTTAATTTTATTTAATCTTTAGCTAGTTTTATAACGGTTTAATACTGGTTGAAACTTTTAAACCTTAAACCTCTTATCTTATCGATTTAATTTCTAATTTAATTTTTAAAATGTCGCTAAAAATAACAAAAATGAGGAAAACTAAATTAATTCTTTAACTTAAGTATCCCAAGAGAAACTAAAAAAAAACAATTAGAACGCGACAAATAAAAACCTTAATACATGTTACATTTTAAGTAGAGATGTCAAATTTAGCCTGAATTGACCTGATTTTGATCTAAGTTGATCGGACCATAATAAACCATATATTTTTTAAAAAGAAAAAGTCGAAAACAACTTGTCGGATTATTCGCTCATTCTCATGGAGGACCACCACCGACCGATTCCAATCTCAGTGGAACGTACCGACTCTTTGTACGTTCTTTTGTTTAGTCACTTTCACTTTCTACTATTGAACAACAAATTCAAAGTTGCTACATCAAAGTATTGATCATTTTGTAGTTAAGAATCATTTTCTATACAGAAAAGAATAAATTAATCATTAAAAAATCAAATCGATTCAATTGATTTAATTATAAAAATTTTGAACCGTTTATTTTTTTAATTCGATTTTTAACTTTTCGGTTTAATTTATTTTAATAATTTTTAAAATTCTTCAATTTTTACTTATTTTTTTATTTTATCGAATTCAATTCTTTCTGACATTTAAATAAGTAGATGTTGCGCGTTTAAGTTTTAAAGCGTAAACTATAATAATCATGTAACAGTAAGACATTGCTGGGGCTTTGTGTTGTGAAATGATAATGTTTTCCACGTTATCACATGGGTCTCCTTCCTTCTTGTTTTTAATTTCCGTGAAGGGTGGAAATAATACAAGAAGCTATATGGTCGGAAGCGGGGCCTGCTCTACGATAATGTCACATCAGAAGCGGTTGAGCAGCACTCATCTTGACAACTTAGCCTTTTCTTTTTTTTTTACCAACCACCTCACACCCTTTATCATTTAGATGTCTATTAGATAAATTTTTATATTAATATAATAATCTGTAAATTATGTTAATTGGATATTCTGCACTAAACAAATCTTATACAACAGATTAATCAAAAGAGCATAAATAGAAGAATTCAAACATAAAACATTTTGACTTTATACCTCCTACTCTACCAACTCAACGACCCCTAATAAGGTAGCTATCTACATAGCTATATTATATCTCCTTAAATTCTTTTGCTTGAATCCTTAATTATTTTAGGTTTCAATTAATATAGAAATTTTAAAAAATTGAACAATTGAATTTTAAAATTACTTTTGTTAATAGTTAATACAATTTACGAAGCTACTCGATATTTATTTTTATTGGTCTTCGTTAAGATAATTTGGACTAATAATAATAATAATAATAATAATAATCTTCTAGTAAAGAAGAGGTGTTAGTAACCTCTCAAATATTAGTCATTATATTATTCTGTCTTCATATTTATAAAATATAATTTTTATTTTGTTCGAATAGAGTGATTAATTTTTTTAAAGTTTGAACAATTAAATTAATTTTTCTAAAAATAGACCTTAATAAAATATTTAAACTTTATAATTTGTTATCCTAATTAAAGTTAACTATTTTCCAATGAAAAATTCAACCAGTTTAATCGCAAGAAACTTGAATTGTCTAATTTTTCAATTTAATTTTCAACTTTTCGATTTGATTTATTTTAATAACTATTACTATTAAAAACCACTTAGTTTATTAGCTAATAAGTCAATTTTCATAAATTAATAAGTTCTTATAAAATAAAATAATTAGTTAATTTTCTCATTTAATATTTTTCAATTAAACTTTAAATTCTTTAATAGATAAGAATAATCTCTTTTATTCATATTTCAAAATTTTGAATTTTATTTAATTTTTAGAGGGTTTAATAAGGATCTTCTAATATTTGTTGAACATTTTAAACATTAAACATCTTATCATACCTGTTTAACTTTCAACCTAGATTTTAAAATAGTGATATTTTCAAATGTACATTAAATAAATTTACATACATGTAATATTTTTTGAAATCACATAACATCCATAACATCACATCAAATCATCTGTTCCAGTTACTTTATTCCAACCTTGTTCTATTAAATCTCATTCATACATTTATGTTAAGTCTACGTAAATGTATAAATGGAATTTAATAAAACACAATAGAAATACTATAACCGATACATGAGATCTAATTCTTGTCACATTGGCTAAGATTCGGGAATAACCTTACTCTTTAAAATCAATATATGAATGAGATTTAATAAAATACAATAGAAATATCATAACCGATACAAAAGATCTGATCCGCATAATATTGGCTGATATTCGCGAATGACCTTACCCCTTAAAATCTTATCATTGAAACGTAAAAGATGACTTTAGTAGATACCTTTTGTAAGTAGAAGACATACGCATAAGTTTGAGATCTACCTTGTATGGAAATAGATTCACGCACTTTCAACGTGATGTAACGATTCCTAAAAATTCACCATTACCACCAACTAAAGCAAATCTAATAATTACAGTGTTTGCCCTTTTTTGTTGGACCTTTAACAAAATTGGTCCAAGCCCTAAGTAGGCATTCCCATTTACAATTTAACCTTGAAACTAATTTGCTAATTCAACTATTATCTAAATCCCAACTTTTCCCTATGATGCTTATTCAGCATCTTCTTGGCCGTTGCTCTGAAAGGACACGTGGAGCTAACAAACCCGTTGACCAAGTGGAGGTAGGTGCTCAACTCGTGACACGTGGCAACATCCCTTTTGTTGAGGTACGGTGACTCTTTGCTGCTCAGTCTTAACTCTCGTCCCACCTCAGCGTAGACCCATGGCGTGTCTTCCACGCGCCTCTGCAACCAGCTTGGAAGCCCCCCCACCTCGTCACTAGCTACAAAGCCTGGTACTTTTGTGATGAGATCATCGGAGTTCACAATGCGTAATATGCGGGTCCCACTTTTGTCCAGCTGGCACCTAAAGTTCTTGTTCCCGACACGTGGCCCTCCGAAGGAGATCACAGTCACCATTGGTGCATTCGGGAAAGTAGTGTTTATATCGTACGCCGTGAGCGTAGCGAGTGCTGCACCGAGGCTGTGACCGGTGATCGTGAAACTGAGAGGCTCATCACCGTACATTTGCATGACTCTCGAGATCTCCTCTCTAACCATGTCTCGTAGACTAAGAAACGTGGCGGTACCTGAAGTGTAGATGCTCTGAAATCCTCTCTCTACCATGGGCACCCCCACATTATTACTATCGTCATCTTCATTCAAACAAGTTAAGGTGGCACGTAGATTCTCAAGCCATTCCAAGCAAGTAGCAGTGCCTCTGTAAGCAATCACCACGTCGCGGCGCCCCAGTCGTGAAATCTCCTCCTTGTCCTGGCAAACCGCGACGTATCCAATCCAGCTGGACTGAGTCGACACCCAGCTCGGAGCTCTGTCAAACCAACTCGGCAATTGTATCCCACAAGTGGCTCGTAGGTTCTTCGTCATACGATAACCGGTTTCACCGATTCTACACCTGGTCAACAGCGAGTTTCTCGGGTACTTACAGATGGCATAAGTAGGTGAAGAAGGGTCAAAGTCGAATGATCGATAAGCTGCCTCTACGAACTGCCCATACCTCAAAATCTCCTTGCGTAAATTATCATCAAGAGGGTCAAGCAAGCCCTCCCAGTTATTAAGTCCCTGATATTCCATCCAGTTCTTCCCTAGTCTCCGCGATGGGTTACAGGTCAGACTGGAGAGAGATGAAGTATGCTTAATCCGATGCAGTGACTCCATGGGAGAGTAGATTTGTGTTGGTAATCTTGAAGAGGTAGTAAAGTAACTAGGTCTAGCACTAGCAGTAATATTTTCCAGGTGTTTCGAAGCAGAGGGTAATGTGCATGAGGGCCTAGGTGATATAGTAAGCCTCATTGTTCGAACTTCGAATTGGAGGCTAATGTTTTTGGATGCTTCATTCGACACTTGGGACATTTATAGGAAAAGGCCAAGTACCATGAAACAGTGGACGGCGGTGCATGCACAACACGAGCAGATAACAAAGCATAATAGGACGTGTAAGAAGGTAAAACATAGTAGCACTAAGAGAGTAAACGATCGAAAAAGCTAATGAAAAAAAAGACAAGGAACCGAGTGAGTGCAATTATTACAGTTTGACAACAGAAAAAAACGGCTGGGGAATTTTTCAGTTGTTGGTTACTTTTTTACATTAAAAATATATATATATATTTGGTTTGACTTGGGGTCCACAGTCAAAACCCCGTTTACAAAATGACGAATTTGTGTTTCCGACCAGCGAGCTTAATGAGGACAACGTAGACAAGGCACGGGCGCGGGCGCGGGCACGTGTAGTTCTCAGACCGCGTGGCTGATTCGGCTCCATTCAAGTTTTGTTTTGGCGTGGCTTTTGGAGTTTAGTCTGATAACCAGTAGTAAAGCTGACATTTATTTTTATCTCCAAAGTCGTGGTTAAATGTGCCTTTTCAATAAAAACTTATTTCAGCGATTTCACGTCAATTATTCAATTTTTATTTATTTTTTATTTTTTAATTTATTTTAATTTAATAATTTTTAAGATTCAATAAATTTATTAAATTAATCGATTAACTTTAATAAATTAAGAAGTTCTTATAAACTAAAATAAGTCAATTAATTTTTATTTCATAATCTTTTTCAATTAAATTTTAAATTCTTCAATAAATGAAGACAATATCTTTCAATCATATTTTTGATTCTTTAATTTTATTCAATCTATAGTTAATTTATTTATGACAGTTTAATATTTGTCTTTAATTTCTGATGAGTTTTTAAAATATTTTTTTTACTATTTATTTTACATGACAATCTTCAATACTTAGTTTGGATTAGATTCTTGCCTATCAAATTAGGTCCCATTAACCAACAGAGGTTGGTTCGAGTGGTAAATGACTTGATTCTGTTTAAGCAAGGTCTCGAGTTTGAACCTTAGTATATGCAGAAATCTTCGTTGGGAGGCTTACTCATTACAGTCAGGTGCACGATACGGGTCAGATTCAGATATAATCAGGACAAAAAAACTCTAATGAACTAGGTGGGCCATTCAAAAAAAAAAAGTCCGATCAAAGATATATTTCCCTTCAAAGTTTCCTTTATAACCAGAAATGAAGAAGTTGAAGAATATTCAGAGAGAGAAAGCATTATACTTTTCAATGACCCCTTATTGGTACATGTAAGATGAGCCAAAGGGATCATTTCTTGTCTAATCCAACTTTAAGCAAGATGAGTTTTTATGGGAATAAAGTAAAGCAAACCACATCCTACTCATATCATTGGGTCGATAAGAACTAATAAGGTACTAAACCAACCAAAGTGGGTGATTTTTTGTTCCATATCCTAATCCTAAATCCTAATTCAACTTTTTGTGGAAACCCCTTTTTAGCAGTTTGAATTCTGCACTTGGATCTTCGACCAGCCATAAACGGTGGGCAACCCTTTTTAGATCATCGCCTTAATTTCATCGGAATCAAGTTTTATGCAACTTCAAAGCCAAGCAGGATTTCGATGTTTATTTGATGTGACACAGAGCAGAAGAGGCTCTTCAAGTGCAAGCCAAGGCCAAGTCGAGCCAAGCGAAGGCAAGCATTAATAGACTCGTTAAACCTCCCGCAAATCATGAAAAAAGTCTGGAGCCATTGAATGTCATTGAAACAGTTCATCAGATCCTTTTAAAAACAAGATAATGTGTTCCTCGTGCAATTCCGAACTTGTTTTGCCCTAAAAACTCCTTCCACTACCTTCAAAAGATCGAACTACACCAACTAAAACATGGGTTTGGTTTGATTCTTGCAAAGATATTATTCATTTTTCCACTCTCTCCTTTCTCTTTACCCTTAAAAAGGTAATTATCTCCAAAAGTTGACATCTAAATCTGTGTTCTAAAGCCTCATGCTCTTCCATTTTTCCCAAGCCCTCCTTTTCACTATACACTAAGAAAGGTAATTATCTTCAAAAGTTGACATCTAATTTCGTGTGTCTAAGTTCTGAAATCAACGAAAGGCTCGGTACTTATTTGCAGATCCATTCCTGATTCTGAAAGATAATTTCATTTTGTTGGGGCTGTGGAAGCACAGCATGTGATAAATATGCCACTTTGTTTAGTGGAGGAGTGGGAAATGAAATATCTCGTTCTACCTCTTGCAAAGACAGCTTTGGAGAAAACTATAAATGGAGATTGGCATATCTGTGCTCTAAACAAGAATGTTTTATGTCGAGAAACAAATATCTGAAACGTTATTGGCAAATTAGGAATTGTGATGTTGCTGAAGAATCGGATTCGAAGTTTCTACTTTTTGTAGCGGGAACGAATAGGCGAATAAGTAAGAAGAGAAAAAAGTTAAATAGCTACAAAACACAAAATTTAAATAATTCGTTCAAATGGTTTTTATATATCTTATATATTAAGGTGTTCAATTATTAATTGTGAAATGTATAATTTCTATTTATATTTAAAAATTAAGAGATATGGTTTAAAATTTTTGTTCCTATGGGAATATTTTTAAAAGGGTTGTCAAAATTTTAAGATTTTTTTATTTTAGTATGTAAATTTTTAAAATTTAGAATTAAATATCTAAATTTTAAAAAAATTAAAAATCATTTTTCTTAATATTCTACCGATAAGACATATGAAGACTGATATTTAGATAATTATTCATCTTTGTTAATATAATTTTTTAGTCTCACATTACCAACACGTTAATAATTATATATGCAAAATATAATTACTTGTTTCAAAAATGATGTAAAAATATCTTGTAAACCTTCTAAATATAAATTTTTACATATTTTATCAATAGCATCCACAAAATATTAACAAGCAACAAAATTTTAAACTAAATTATTCGATTTTTAAAAATTTAGATAATTTAAAAAAATTTAAAAGTCAATATAAGGATGGCAAAAATAGCCCGATCTGACCTGTTTTTGACCTGCGTTAGCCGAACTCGCTTATTTTTCCAAAATGACGTCATTTTCAAAAATTTTACTTAAAATAACAAATGCCCATGGCCCAGCGGGCCTTAACCCGGATCACAGGCCGGTCAGCCTACAGGTGGGTTGGGCCACAAATTAGGTTATCTCGACTTGACCTGACCAGACCTAACCTATTGACGTGCCTAAGTCAATCACTTAAATATAAATTATATTCATACCTCTCCACGTTCACTCCATGATTTCCTCATATCACATTAGCATCTTTTGCTTTCTTATAAAATATCATCTCCATTTCTTTTCAAAGCAATTTTTTGAGGGTGGATGCCAAAATTCTCATGGAATTTTGTTTTAGCCATTTTTGGTTAGAGTTTGAGATACATAAAACACACGAAGATTCATCATTGCTAACTTAGAATTCTGTGGCTGCCATAAACTAGCCTATCTACATGTAATAGTTAAAGATGCGTATCCACATATCACAGCCACTATCCATTACTTTTAAGTAATCGTAGCTTCATACTTTTGGTATACATTTAACCTAACTTCAAAGATAATGAGAGATGAACCAAAGAGAAGTAATGAACCTTCATATTCCTCTTGAAGCCAGTTTAGAAGTCAAAGATTTTGTTTCACATTATATATAGAAGAACTCCAATTTTGATATATCTTTACTATACACCGATTGAATGTTTAAATTTTAAATATTTTATTTTGTTTAGTTTTCAGTTTAATTTTTAAAATATTAATTTATTTATAAATATTTTTAAAAAGTAAATTAAAATTTTATTTATTATATTTGTGAGATCCATATTCATAATTTAATTATGAATAGCAGCATAAAATTTCTATATTTCTTTCAAATCGAATTCATTTTTAGGCATGTTGCCCGACCCCAAGTTATAGTGGCTCGACATGTCTATTAGTTTTTTTAAAAAAATTTAAAACAATATCGTTTCAAAAAAAATAGACAGCTCATTAGCCTGCTAGTCCCAAACAAACTATAATTAGCCTATAATTTACCCGTAATTTAGTCAACTCGAGTCAAAAACGGACTGATCGGCCATAATTACCATGTCAATTTATTTTAAACAATTAATTTTGATTAATTTAGTTTTGTTTTCGTTGATTTTGATGGGTGTGACGTCCCTATCTAAATTTCAACTCGCATGAAAAGCACGATCTCTGCAACCTCCAAGGCTTATTGATCGTGACTTCTTTGGAAGCCGTGATGATTTGGATGATTAGTGTCCAATCAACCAAAGCAATCATTCCTGATTCGACCCCTAAATTTTGAAAAGCTTTGTTTACTTACAAGACCCGTGTACTGTTCAGCCTCCCTTTCCAACCTCTTGTTGCAATTACTGCTACGGATGGACGGTGAGGTGATGTACTAGATCGTAGGAACATATTACTTCTTACATTTTTCAATCATGATCTAATTAATCTCCCGTACAAATGAGTGGATAAGATTAATTAAAACATAATTAAAATAGTAAATACCAATATTCTAAAAATTAAATAAAAAATAAAAATTTTAATTGGTTTGAATTTAAATTATTGAAAAATACAAAATTAAAGAGCTTGGAATTTGCCATTTTGGAAGATTATTATGATATTAAAATATGTAGGTTGAATTAATTTGTTGTTATGATTAGTATCCTTGGCCAAACAAAGAAATCGTCTCTTTCGTCCCATTCCAAGCACTTAGGTAAGTGACTTCTGCCAAAGATATCCAGTAAGAGTGACGTACCATTAAAGGAAGTACTGTACCTAAATTGTCCTGCTCTTTTCCATCACCACCAAATAATAAGCAACCGGCCAACTTGTTCTGTAGTTGAAATATCAAACAATATGTTAATACTCTTTTTTTATAATTTATACTTCAAATTTTGATATTTAATAAAGAGATAACGTATTTAAAAGATTTGTTCAATTTAGTGCTCAAACTTTTATATTTTTTAATTGAGTGACTAATTTTTTAAAATATTAATAATTTAGTTCGAAAAGTTATTCTTAATGATATAACGTATTTACTAAATATTATGTAAATGTCCGTCTATTAGTTATAACGGTAAAAATTAATAGTTTGAAGTGAAATGATAAGGTCTTAAAAAATTGATCACTGGATTAAAAAATGTAAAAGTTTATGCACTAAATTAAAAAATCTAAAAAAATTGAATACTTTTAAGATTGGTTATTCCTTTAGGTATAAGATGCAATCATGAACTTCTTCAAACTTGGCATATTATTAGGACTTTTACTGAATTATTGTTGTTGTTGTTGTTGTTGTTATTGTTGTTGATGTCGTTTTAATAAATTAACAAATCAAAATTAAGTAATGAGTTTAATTAAACTAATTTTTGGGGAGCTTAATGGCATGTTTAGTTGAGTGAAATAGTTATTCTATTACTGATATATTCTTGATGAATAGTTATTCCTTTACTTGGTTAGAAAATAACATACAGAATAACTAATCTCAGGTTTAGTTACTCCTACATTTTGAGAAATAGCTAAAGATATCGCTCTCCTGTCTTTTCCTATTCCGCAAAACATGAAATAAGTATAGACAACATTTCTCTCTCTTATTATTATTATTATTATTGTTTTTGTTGTTGTTGTTGTTAAAATAATTTTTTTTCTTATTCTTATTCTTATTTTTTTCTTAAATGAGAAAATTAATAATAATAAGGAAAATAATAATAATAATAATGATAACAATATAATAAAAATAAATAATAATAATAATAATAATAATAATATAGTTAGTGGAGATTATAATAAATATTTTGGTCCTTTTATTAGTTATTATTTCGTCATTCTAAAATTATATTTTCAAATCAAACATTAGCATATATCATTGTTAAAAAATTTTATGAATAAACCAAACTAAGTAATATTATTTTATTCTATTCCTCGTCTATTTTATTCCTAAAAATAAATATTTTATTCTTTATCTATTTTAACTGATGAACCCAACACTTGTAAAAGAATTCATAATCCAAGCAATGACTTTTACTATTTTAAGATTTTTTTGGAATGTTTTCTCCTAATTGCCCAACATTTTCCATATTTTTTTTATAATGTTGAGGACTGATCTAGCGAAATGATTGGTCCCCAAAAAGCAGACGATATCGAAGAAGTTCCGTACTTTAGGACAAAGGAACAGAAGTTTATGGCTATGCATAGCACAAATTTTGCTGGACCTACAGAAATTTATGGCTATGCATGAATCCATTAATTTATGGCTTTGCGTGAATGGCATTAGCATTGGGTTGGTATTGGATAAAAGGTAGAGAAGACTTCACTCCTTTGTTATCCCCAAATATCTCTTCTGATGGGACGCTACTATGATCATCTCTTTGAATAATGGTTACTTATATCATACCGATTCTGTTCACACTCGGATCTTAAATTTCAATTCTAAATTTGTAACATATGATCGAGATCCTTATCATGACTTGTAATAATTATAAGAATAACAAATTAAATAGTGTCTATCTTTTTAAAATTTATATAAATTGTCTAATAAATACCATATAGATACTTATTCATAGTTACGTTAGTAAAAATAATATTTCTAATATAATTTTTTAATTTTTTAAAATCTCAATTGCTAAATTTAAAAAAAAACTAAAAGAATAGATAATTTTAAATATATTAATACAAGTATCCATATTTTTATGTCGAATATTCCATAACTAGTCAGAGGTGGATATGAATAATAACCAATTGTAACACAAATCCTTCGTAGAGGAACCCTTCCTTTTTGAATCGATTCAAGTCATGCAATTTTGTTTCTATCAATACTTCTTTTAGTACAGTACTTGATTTCTTTTTGTATTCGCCTGTTCAATTAATTCAATGGTCACTTTTAGCGCTTTGCAAAATGAAACTCTATTATTTAATCGTCTTACCTATAAATTCTACAAGAATATTAGGGTTTCGTAAGGATTTACATTTCTTGTAATAGCAATTTTGACTTTTCGGTTTACATAATTCATGCAATTCTCTAATCATAATTACACTTATTGTAAATTATGTTCATATTATTCACAATTATTAAAATCCCTTGCACATAAAGCAAAAAATTACAATTTCTTAAATAGTACAAGTGATTGGTAACTAAAGATATTGTTACCCTCCTTACCTTGTACAGTTTCTAATATTATGGCAAGTTGGCAACGTAGTAGTTGAACACAACACGAAAGGATGACATGTTATAGGTGTAGGACATTTTTGTCCTTTCCTATTAAGTAGACAATATTAATTGTAATTTTTTGACTTTTCAATAAATTATCAGTTAAATTACGTAATTTGATCAAAATAAAGGTAATAAAGTAGCCCAATAAATGATCTAAATCAATAGGTCGAAGTTCGAGTGGAAAATAGATCCTGATTAGTTTGGACTAGACCTATATCAAGCTTATGATGGGGAAACCCTATATGAAAGCTATATATAAAGGTTAAGGTTTCCTACAGTTGCTCATATCATTCGTAAGCATACGGATCCTCTAACCCGTTGAGAGCACTTACATTTTGAGCAAGTTGTAGAAAGGCTTTAACCACGTGTCGGTGAGCATATTCCGTAAAGGTCTCAGGAGATTGGAGCTCGTTTGGTGCTCGAAAATTGCTTCAGAAGAAGAGATGGAGCCGAAATTAGGTATTCTGCATTTTCTTCGTTTTTAACCCTTTCATGAACGATCCAGGATACATAATAAGGTCTACGCTACGTATTACACGTGGTATCAGAGCGATTACGTGTTCGAGTTATCGGAAATAAAGCTTTTTCCGTTATCATCTCATATGGTTTTCTTTAGTTTTTCATTCGTTTTTTGTAATTTTGCGTATATGATTACGTAAAAGTGGCATACGTAAAGCTAACTATGAAAAACGAGTCAAAAACAGACCAAACAGAGCAAAAAATGAGCTCCCGGTCGTCGAAAATGGCCCTCCCCAACTCGATGGTACTACAATAACAGGGGAGAGGCAATTCGGCTGGTGTGTGCACATCACGCCACATTGCTCCACAGAGCAACGGAAGCATGTCATGAGTGCAACGCATGTACCTCATGCCGCCTGCGTTCCCATGAGCGCGGGATGGCTGGGGAGTGCGTGGCACGCGCCACGCACTTCCCAACACATGGACTACTGGAATCAGGATACGTGGAGGCATGTGCAATGCACGTGTCATACAGTAAATGCGAGTATGCATGTGGGGGCGCGTGCGCATACACATTTGGCACCAGTCCATATTGACGTCAGCACCATAAAAAAAGGAAAAGAAAAATTTTTAGAAATTCCCATAAACTTGTCCCGGGTCTCTTTGGGTCAGTTTCAGAGTCGGGGAAATTTTTTAAGAATTTTTTCAATTTTTCTAGATTTATTACGTTGGTAGTTGGATTCTAGAAAAGTTTTTAAAGCTTTTTTAAAATCATTTTTGAGAGCGCTTTTGCACTCTGAATTGCACATAAGGGAGACATTTAAAATTTTATGTCTCGTGTGGTAAGTTCGGTATTCGACAAAATACGATAGTCACTCTCGTTGAGAATTTTTTAAATAAAAGTCTCAAATAAAGTTTAAAGACGATGTTTTCAGTACTAGTATGTGATTATTTGACTCTGCATCTAGTGTTTTGCATTTATAGTTGATTTTCACATACATTATGCCCATATAGAATGTGAAGATGACTTAAAGATGTATCCATTATGTTTGTGGACTTTCTAGGATACTGATGAGAATGTAGTCACCAAAGTGGCTTTTCAAGTCAGTATTTTGGATTATTCTACTCCCATATTGGGGGATGTCTTTGGCCTTATGTTCGGTTATTTTGCCCAAAGGTGTTGGCCTTATATAGGATTTTGAGATGTTCATAAAGGCATTAGATAGCGGGAAGTGGTTGCTTAGATGATCTATTCACCCAAATGTGGTAATGTCGTGAAAGTTGATGATTTGTATTCTGATAGCTTTTGTGTGGGGGTCTAATTGCATATATTATGTATTCAGCCCAAAGGTGTTTCATAATATGTGTGATCGGATTGTCGATATAGATACTACTCTAATTCTTTAAGTATCGCTGTTATCTTGCATTTTTACTAATCTTTACATTGTCTTTTCCATTTTTCAGTCACCTTTTATGTAAACAACATTGCTGTCACAATTGAAACCTTAACTGGTTTCAATTTCAAGAAGTGGAAGAAGGATGTTGAGTTTGCCCTAGAGATGGCTAACGTCAACATGACGATGCATATCGAGAGGGCTTCTCCATTTATGGATGCCAACTCAGAAGCTGATAAGGCAACAATGGCAGTCTGGGAGTAGTCAAATAGGATGTGTTATTTGATCATCAAGAGGTTGATTCCAGATCATTTGTCAGTGGATTGGCAGATACGATCATAACAAGGGAGTTCATGGATATCATTTCCCAGAGGTACAAGGTGTCTTCTCATACAAAGCAGAGCACCTTGATTAAAGAACTATTCTTTATGAGGTATACAGGAGAAGGAGACGTTCGAGAGTATATCATTAGGATGGTTCAATTTCAGAGCAGGCTGAAGGCACTAGATATACCGATTGCTGACACGCACATAGTGCATCAACCACTAAATACTCTCCCTCAATAATTTGAGATGTTAGCTACCTCCTACGTCTCACAAGATGAGAATTGGTACATCAATGCCTTGATTTTCTGGTGTGTTGTAGTTGAGGAAAAGATTAAGAGTTATCCTCATACAGCTATGTTTGCAGCTGCTAGAGGTAAGGTGAAGGCTAAACCCCAACAGCCCAAGGATAAGGATAAGGGTAAGGGTAAGGATAAGGGTAAGAAACCCAAACCCTCTCTGCAGATTCAGACCGAACAATCTAGCATTACTAAGGGCCCATATCACATAAAGGGCATAAGGTGCTTCTTCTGCAAGAAGAAGGGGCATAGAAATGTCGATTACCCGAAATACAAGCTATGGAAGGTAAAATAGGAGCAGTCAAGTAACTCCTTGGCCTATACGATTCATGACTCTAATGTAACAATAACCACATCAAGTTATTGGTAGTTAGATAGTGGAGTTTTTAATTATGTTGCTTCCCGCTCATATCCAGGGGAAGGTCGACTAAAAGAGAGGAGAGACTGATAGTCGGTAACAATGAAGAGGTGGATGTTTTGTTTGTAGAAGATGTAGATTTGAACCTTGATACAAGGTTTGTATTAGTTTTACGAGACACGTTTTATATATCGTCTTTTAGATTGAACCTAATCTCTATATTAGTATTGGATAAAGAAGGCTATCATTTTGTATTTGATACTTCGGTTGTATATATTTCTATCAATACAAGATATATTGAAACTGCCTTCTTATCCTACGGATTATGTAGAATGTGTCTTACTCCTAACGAAATGCATGCCTCTTCCTATGTTGCTGAACCTGTTGCTCAAAAGAGAGCTTTCATAAAGGAAAAATCGTACATATTGTGGTAGAAACGTCTTGGTCACATTTCCAGGGAGAGGGTTAAGAGATTGATAAAGGATAATATTCTCTCAACTCTGGAGTTCAGTGATTTGGAAACATGTATCGATTATTGTAGGAGTAAGTTGAATAAGATAAAGAAAAAGGGGTCAACTCGTGCTTTTGGTTTATTGGACCTCATATATATAGATGTTAGTGGTCCCTAAACAGTTACTTTATATAATGCTAGATATTTTCTGACATTTATAAATGATTATTCCCGTTATGGTTATATGTTTTAGCTTAAAGAGAAGCTTGAAGTTCTTGATAAGTTCAAGATCTTTAAGACGGAGGTTGAAAACTAATTGGAAAAATCAATAAAGATAGTCAAATCTGACAAGGGAGGAGAATACTATGGAAGACATGGGGTTAAAGGACAAGAAAAAGGTCCGTTTGCTAGGTATTTAGAATCAATTAGAATAGTGAATCAGTTCTCTATGCCAAATAGTCATGAGCAAAATGGTGTGACCGAAAGGCACAATCACACCCTAAAGGACACTATGAGATCAATGTAGAGCAGGAGTATCCTACCCGAATACCTTTGGGGTGAAGCCATCAAGACGACATTGTATATCTTGAATAGAGTCCCAAGTAAGTCAATGTCAAAGACGCCTTTTGAACTTTGGGTTGGAAGGAAGCCAAGCCTTGCACACACTCATGTGTGGGGTTGCCCAACTGAGATAAGGTTATATAATCCTTATGAGAGCAAATTGCAACCTCATTCCACTCGTTTCTATTTGGTAGGTTATCCCAATCACTCTAAAGGCTACAGATTTTACTATAGAGAAGGAGAGGCCAGAATAGTGGAATTGCAGTTGGCTAAATTTCTGGAATACGATGTCCATTGTGAGGGAGAATCCTCACATCCTCCAGGAGATAGCAGGACAGATACTGTGATTATTACATATCCGCCTTTCATACAGTTAGGTCTGTGGATGAAGGTTCAAGTACCATGCCTATGCAGACATAGGGACCTACAACTATTCAGGAAGATGTTTCTGAGGTACAATAACCTATGCAGTTGCGCAAATCCACCAGAGAAAGGCGACCTGCTATCTCATCATATTACATAGTCTATTTAGGTGAGCAAGACTATGACATAGGACATGTTGAAGATCCAGGTACTTATGTGGAAGTCGTTTCTGGACCCCATGCGGACATGTGGTGGGAAGCAATGAAAGATAAGATGCAATATATGAGATATAATAAGGTATGGGAGCTTGTTGATTTACCTCAACATTACAGGCCTATCAATTGCAAGTGGCTATTTAAGACCGAGAAGGACACACAGGGTCAAGTTAAGCAATTTAAGGCGCGTTTAGTTGCCAGGAGATTCACTCAGAGAGAAGGAGTTGACTTCAATGTTACCTTCTCTCCTGTGATTTCGAAGGATGCACTTAGAGTGATTACGATAATAGAAGCTCATTATGACATGGAGCTACATCAGATGGACATTATAACTGCTTTCCTTAATGGTAAACTTTATGAGGAAATCTATATGGAGCAACTTGAAGGATTTCAGGATTAAGATGCAACTGACAAGGTTTGTAAGTTGAATAAATCAATATACGGTTTGAAACAAGCTTCCAGACAATGGTACCTAAAATGTGATAAGGTTTTGACCTCATTCGACTTTGTGGAAAACAAAGTTGAAAGATGCTTATACTATAAGATCAAGGAGAGCAAAGTTATCTTCATATTACTGTACGTGGATGATATCTTGCTCACGTCAAATGAGTTGATCATGTTGCATGAGATGAAGCAACTTTTAGCCAAACATTTTGACATGAAAGATTTAGGTGAAGCATCTGTTGTCCTCGATATACAAATTCACGGGGACAAATCTCAACACTCATTGAGCCTCTCATAAAGAACATACATTGAGCGAGTACTACAGAGGTTTAATATGGCTGAATGTAAACCTGTTGTATCACCTATCTCACATGGCAAGAGATTCTCTTTGGCACAATGTCCAAAGAATGAAGTTGAGAGAGAGGCTATAAGAAATGTCCTATACTCTAGTGCAATTGGTAGCTTGACGTATGCCCAAGTGTGCACTAGACCGAACATTACATTTACAGTTGGACTGTTAGGTCAATATTTGGCTAACCCAAGTATAGACCATTGGAATGTAGTTAAACGAGTGTTGAGATACTTAAAGGGTACTAAGGATTATATGTCGACATTTAGACAAGTCAATGTTTAAACCTCACAGGGTTTACAAACTCCGATTTTGCTATGTGTCCGGATAATCGCAAATCCACTTAAGGGTACATTTTTATATTGGCAGATAGCGCAGTATCATGGAAGAGTGTCAAACAAACACTAGTAACTTCCTCAACCATGCATATAGGGTTGTTTCATATTATGGAGCTACTACACAGGCAGTTTGGCTCAGAAACTTGATTTTTGAGTTGTCTATGGTAGATTTGATAGCTAGACCCATTCGGTTATATTGTGATAATCTTGCTGCAGTGTTGATCAGTAACAACAACAAGAATATCACAGGGCTAAGCATTTAGAGGTCAAATACTTGACCATAAAGGAGTTAATTCAGAAAGGTGACATTGAAGTGGAGCATAGTAGGATTGAGGAGATGCTAGCTGATCTTTTAACTAAAGGACTTCACCCACTAGTGTTTGTTAAACATATATCCGATATGGGCGTGTTAAGGTCCTTAGACAGTAGTAGTTAAGGATCATTGTATTTGTTCCTTAAATGTTTATACATTTTAATGTATTATGACATCATGGTTATTTATTAATAAAGATGATCATCTTTTTATCCTCATAATAATTGTTCTTGTGTATAGTCATCATATATATGAAATTCTTAAGATTTGTGTCAATCTTAAGCAATTAAATGTCATTGGGCATATATACATATTGACCTTGAGCTATGTCATTTAGACACATACAATTTTGTACGGATATCCTTAAGTTTTATATGACATAAGGGAATATAAGTTTTTAATCTCATAAAGGTTATCTAATGCAGTTTAGCATTCAGTTGGAGAACATAAAGGTTTTCTCTAATGTTGTTTAGCATTGGTGAGAGAAAACATAATTTCTCTAATGTAGTTTAGCATATGAGGTTTAACATAAAGTTGGAGAAATCGAGACCTACAAACGAAGATAATATAATTTAGATCATACAAATATCATCCTAGTTTGCCACATTTCATTTTCCCATTGATGTTAGTAAGGTATTAGATATTTGTGATTATATTGAACCTGTGTCACACATTACACATGTGTTTGATATTTTTAGGTATCGAAAACCTTGCAGGACGAAATGTTGGACTTTCATTATCTTTAGATCAAATGTTTTTAAATTTGATACCAATACAACAGCGTGACTTAACCGAGTTTTCAAACTATTTTTAAACTTAGGTAAAAACTGCAACTAATGATTGTCCAAGGGGGAGAATGTACGACATTTTTGTCCTTTCCTATTAAGTGGACAACATTAATTGTAATTTTTTAGCTTTTCAATAAATTATCAGTTAAGTTACGTAATTTGATCCAGATAAGGGCAATAAAGTGACTCAATAAAAAATCTAAATCAATGGGTCAAAGTTCGGGTGAAAAATGGATCCCGATTAGTATGGATCGGACCCATATCGGGTATCGGGCTTGTGATAAGGAAGTCCGATATGGAAACTATATATAAAGTTTAAGGTCTCCTACAGCTGCTCATATCATTCGTAAGCATATGATCCTTTAACCCGTTAAGAACGCTTACGTTTTGAGAAATTTGTAGAAAGGGGTTAACCACGTGTCAATGAACATATTTCGTAAAGGTCCCGGGAGATTAGAGCTCGTTTGGTGCTTGAAAACTACTTCGGAAGAAGAGATGAAATTAAAATCAGGTATTATGCATTTCTTTCGTTTTTAATCTTTTCATGAAGGATCTGAGATACATAATAAGATTTATGCTGCATATTACAATAGGTGGGAAAATTATTTCTATTAGTGGGCTTTTTAGTAAATTTTGCAATTTAGCCCAATAATGTCTACTAAAAAAGTATGAAAATAAAACAACTCGAGCCCTTTCACGGTTTTAGCGCATTCCCACTTTAGGTCTCAGGTTGAATTGTTTTAAATTCAGAATATTATATTAAAATTTTTCATTTTTGTGATAATTTTTAAAAAATTTTCAATTTATTGATTAATATTTTAAATTTTATATAAATCAAGTTGAAAGGATATTTTTATTGATGAAGCATGCCCATTAAATATCATATAGATGTCCATTTATTAATCATATCAATTAAAATAACTGTTTAATCTAATTTACACGAATTTTAAAATTTTAGTCATTAAATTAAAAATATTAAACACTTATTAATCAATTATTCCTTTCAAATTATAAAAATATCATAACACATTACAAATTTAAAAAGATATTTTATGTTAAATGTTTAAATTATTTCAAATATTACTATAAATTACTATAAAAATATCTTGTAATGCTACAAATTTATAGAAAGAGTTTTTATGTTAAGATTTTAAGTTATTTTATTACATATGATAAAATTTAACAAAAAGTTTATTATGATAAAATTTCATAGATAAATACCAATGTTTTAAAAATTGGACCAGAAGTTAAATCGGTAAGACAAGAACTTTAAGATTTAAAAGATTCAATCGATATTAGACAGTCATAAAATCAATTAAAGCTTGAATAAAATTAAATAATTTGAAAAATGATTGAAAAAGAAAATCTTTACCCATTGAAAATTAGGCTATTAAATAAAAAATAATTGGTTTATTTTAGTTTATGAAAATTATCTGATTAATTAATAAAATAATCAATTTTTAACAACAAAAATTATTAAACTAAACTGAATCGAATAGTTAAAAATTGAATGAAAAATAAATCGATTCAAAATTTTTGCTGTTAAATTAATTGAATCAATTCGGCAGCAAAACATTCTTGATGTTGGAGTGACAGGAGCATTCAGAATCTAGGCAACATGTCTTTCTCATTTAGGACCCACCATTAAGGGTCATGAATATTATTTGTTTTATGGTTTTTTTATTAAAATAATATTATTTTATTAAATTTAATTTCTATCCAAAAATCTTACTGTAGAGACGACAATGTGTCTAATAAGATTTTTTTACTTTTAAAATTTTCTGAAACTCTTTTTAATTTTCAATTCTTTAGGAAAATTTCTTTTGCAAAAAAATAATGATAAAATATAAGTAGTATGAATTTCAAGTATTATTTATATGAAGATTCAACCTAGACCTTAACTCAAGTTAAACAAATTAAATTTAATTCAAACTAAAAATTTACTATAATTTTCTTAAATTGTTAATTTAAGTAGAATTTAATTAGTTAAACTCTAATTTACAAATTAAATTGAGTTATTATATTAGTGATGCTTAAATATTTATATTATATATTTTTTATTATTTTTAACAAAAATTAATAAAAATTGGGAAAATTTTTATATATTTTACCCCAACTCTTATCTGTCGTGCAAAATACTCATCGACTATGACTACCCAAGGACTCCTTAATGTCAACACATTAAATTCTATTTAAATTATGTTCCATTAAATCTTATCTATATATTTATGTATAGTCTCCGTAAAAATATGAATAAGATTTAATAAAATATAATAAAAATACTATAACCGGAAGAAAAAATATGTTCCCCAGTATCAAAGTACTCATAAATGATTTTTTCTTTATTTCATTCGTTTTTTTTGACCAATTTAAGGATTATTAATTTATTATCGGAAAAAGACGGTTTTTTGTTGTTTGAGACAGTACGTGAAGTTGGACTTTTGGAGAGTCTGAAATTGCGGCGCGAAAGGGATGGGTTAGGTTTTTACTATTTGAGGCATGCAATAAATTATGTATTTCAGGAGCCTAACTCATTCTCTAACACAACCACGTGTATTTGTCTTTGATGGCATTAGTGTCAACTCCTATCGGAAGCGACATTATCGTACTATTTTGTCTGTTTTAAATCACAAGGTTTCGTCCCGGACTAAGTTTTAAAACACGTCCCATTCAGACTTTTCTAATATTCAAACTTTATTTGTCTTATTCATGATGTATCTTATTAAAATTTTTAGTACTAATGAAGTGTAAAATTTATTAACAAGAATTAAATATGAGTTCAATTATTACCAAAATGACTAGTATAAGTAGAATGTAAAATTCATTAACAGGAATTGAATATGAGTCTAATTATTGGTAAAATGACTAGAACTAGTCATTTGATTAGTTGATCCTTACCATTTGTTAATCCTTTAATATTTTTATTTTTAAGCTATGCAGGATACTCTAAGATTCCCCTTCAAGTGCTATTAGGACTGGACATCCAGTTATGACTTGAACTAAATGGAATGATAACCGAATCAGCTTACTAGAACTAGACATTTAGATGAATAATCGAAAAATTACCAGATACCGTGTTAAATTTGCAACGGGCCTATCGACCCATATGAGAAAGAAGGTTATACCACACACAAGTACAAGTGAAATTTTATCTTAAAACTAATTGGCAATAGGTGGAGTAGTCTACTAGGCTTATATGATAGTCATCTTTCCTCTCTTTTTTTGACGTAAGATACTCACGTATGGATATTCTAAACACTCTCCCTTGCATGTGAGTCCCTTTTTAACTTAGGTAATCTGAAGAGATACGTAAACAATCCTCATAAGGGCTGGCCTTTTGATTAAAGTCAAATAAGTCCCTTTTTGGGTCCAACAATACTACTGGGCTACTTACTCCATGCAGACTTCAAAATCTTCCCTAGTTGCTTAAATGATGGGTCCCTTTATGAGGGCAAACAATAAACCAAAATTTTCATTGGCTCTGATACCATATTAAAATTTTTATGAATAGAGTGTAGAGATCATTAACAAGAGTTAGATTTAGGGCCAACTAATGCCAAAATGACTAGAATTAATCATTTGGTTAGTTGATTCTTACCATTTATTCATCCTTGAATATTTTCATTTTTAATCAACTTGGACTCTAACATATCTCTCTTACATTTTATTAAGGGTTAATTATTAAAAACTCAAAATTTATTTGTTTTATAATATTAAATTATACAAATTTTACTTTAAAAAGTGACATCAAAATATTTTAACTTTTAGCTTTTTATAAAAAATAATTAGATTTAAGTTCTTGATTAACGAGGATAACGTAATTTAACACATCATTAATATTTTTGCTACACAACTTTCAAATATTTTTTATTAATTAATAAATTATAAATATAAAAAACTCTAAAATAATTATAGGCTCTTTCATGGTTCGATATTTTTAATTTATTAAATAATAAAATCCATTCTTGAGACAAATGTAATATATGACAGCCACATAACAAATATACTAATTTATCCACTTTAACAAATAATTTATCATTGAGATGTCTTTGCTAAAAATTGAAATTGAAACATTTTTAAATTTCAAACTAATATTACAAAATTGAATAAAGTTTTAGATTTTCTTATAATTAACCCATTTAATTACTCTTGTTATGTTACAAATATTTTTTTAAAAATTATGAGTATTTTTGTAAATTAAAATTGAATATTATGACAGCTTAGAACACCAAGGTGGATATCATATCTTTAATTCAGATAAAAAAATTTGAAATTTGTCAAATTTTCAAATTTAAAATTAATTTAAATCAAAATTTCTGGATCTTTATTTAATTTAGACAAGATGAATTTAAACCTATAATCTTTATTGCTTGCAATGCATTATTTGTTACACGTGTAAAAGAAGTATATACATAATCCTTAATAATGCATAATAATATTATAATATGGTATTTTAAATAATTTATTGGACAATTTTATGAATTTAAGTTAACTAATAATATATTTGATCCAAAAAAACTCCTAAAATTTTAATTTTTTTGCTACACACCGGAGGTAAAATTCAAGTTGACTATCAATATGTATATTTTCTCTTTGTACATACCAAGCTAGGACAATGTTATATTCGAGATTAGATCTCCTATTTTGATTATAGTGTTTCTATCATATTTCATTAAATCTTAATCATATATCTAAGTAGATCTCATATTAATGTCTAGATGAAATTTAATATAATAAGGTTGGAACAGAGCAACTGAAACATAAGATTTGAAGTATTGATAGTCTCTTATGTTGATTTTTGTTACATATGGCCCTTTGATTTGACTATTACTAGGTATGATATCACTGACAAGTGACACTGCAACGATAGTCATTATCACATTTTAATTTCATGATAGTTACTTATATAGTGTGTATCTCACATTTTAATTTCATGATAGTTACTTATATAGTGTGTATCTCACGTTGTGCTAGTGGTTCTACAAAATCTAAGGCCAAAAACTAAACCGATAGATAGTTACTTAACGATCATACTTGAACTGGTGGGCTCAAAACACGGCTTCCTATCGTTGATCTTCACTTCTTTGTACATGAAAATGATCATATGCCACCCTTGTGAAGTGTCTTGATATTTAATTTCACATGCATGTAATTGTTCTTGATACGTTAAACTAGATTAGTTCTCAAGAATATTGCATCTGATTGTTTTAATTATTTTTTTAAATTGTGAACTATAAGACATCTATCAAAATGATTTTGCCAATTTGATTTAATTAAAAATGACAATGGGTCGAGCCTAGGAGTTGGGACCTAGACCTGAGCTGAGCCTGATAAGGCCAGAGATGACTAGAACCCGATCCCAATCCGATTAATTTTTTTAGAAGAGTTTTTCTAAGAAACTAGTTGACTGTTTGACTGTCATTTAAAAAAGATTTTTTTTGAAAGAGTTTCATACAATAGACTATTTAGCAACATAAAAATAAAAGGTACTTTTAATTTTAACTATATTTTATTTTGTTATAAAAATTATTTATGCATATAAATATTATTTAAATATATTAAAAATATGCAAAGCACAATATATTAATTATTATATAATTTTAAATCATATGAAACATAAATGAAAATATATCTAACTAAATCTTTTGTATGGATTATAGCATAAGTAAAACTAATATCAAAAATAAATATTAAAACATATGAAAAAGTCAAATAATATTATATAAATCTCAAAATAAATGTGAAGATGTATTTGTGGGTATTGTGGGAATTATCTGTAAAACATAAGGGTAAAGGGGACTAAAAAATAGACTCATTAATTGATCTGAAAAATATACCTGAAAAAGTACTTTTTTGAGAAGCTCTAAATTTGAGCTTCTTAAAAAGCTGTATTTTAGCTACCAAAAAAGTTATATCTACTAAAAAATTGCTTTTTTATTTGACAATCAAACACTCATTAAAAAAAAAAGCTTTTACGATGAAAAAAAGTACTTATTTACCCTCCAATTACTCAACTAAATAGGCACTTAGTTAAGTATTCACTTCATAAAAAAACATATCTTTTTGTATATCTTTATTTATTCTCTGCAACTAATTATTTGTTTGTATTTTTACAACATGATAATTTAAAGACATTATTTATCTTATGTATATTCATCTAATTAATTGATATATAAGATAAAGTCTATCAGATAAGTGCACATTGTAAAATTATGATGATAACATAATTATGAGATTTATATTATGTTTATGCATTACCACTAAATTATTCATAATTATTATTCTATTAAGAGTAGACATTTAACATAGAAAGACTAACATGTATTATGTCTCTTCCTTTGAAAAGTAATCGATCTCATAAACTAAAAATATAGAGATATTTAAACAAATATACGAGTGTTTATTAGATAATAAGTTAAGTTGAATAACCCGATATGAGATTTCTATTTGAAATATTGCTTAAATATCTATGAGAATTCTTATTATTGATGATTGTATAAGTAATTATTTGACTTGAGATCTTCAAAATATCTCATTTAGGGATTATTATATTTTAATACTACTTATGACCTAATCTAGATTATTATAGCTTAATTGGTAGTTATTTGATATAGCATAAATTATATAAAGATATTTAAGTTATCAATATAAGATTCATTATCTTAAATTAATTAAGGAGAATATTTTATTATTATCGATTAATATTGATTCAGAAAATCTTGGCTAAGGAAGAATGATAATTTGAAAATAGTTTTTAATTTAATAGAATTAATTTGCTAATGGTTTAGATTAATATAATTGGACTTAAATAGAGTATACGTTAAATTTCTTCTCTATGTCTAATAAAAATATTGTATGATAAAAGATTTAATTATATGAAAAAAATTATGTACATAAAGTTAGTCAAAACCACTTTGACATTCTTAATATTAGTGTGTTAATGATGTCTTGCTAATTGATAATCTTAATTTATGGATATAAATTATTTTATTAGATAATTAAAGATAAATTAAATTAGTTTAAACATTTAATGGGTCATAGACCAACAACGGGTAATGAGAGAATATGTAATGTAATCAAGTTGGACTTGATTATAAAGTTTGAGAAACTTTATAATTAAATATGAGATACTTAATAAATAAGGATTAATATGAGATATTGAATTTTATTTAAGCTCAATTAGTATTTAGTAAAAATTAATTAAAGTATGATGAAATTACTAAAATATCATAAGTTTATTATAAATAGATATTGGCTCTAAAGGAACTAATGCTTCTTACTTATTCATATTTATACGATTTGTAGAGTTTTCTCTATCAATTCCTATGGATATCAGAAAGAAAACACTATATTACGTATAGAATGTTCAACACACAACGTGTGTTCTTATACTGTATTTTTATATTAGGCGTTTATGACAGAGTTTGTTACATGAGAGAGAGAGAGGAAAATAATTAGCCATACATGTGTATGTACAGAATAATGAAGTATAATAGAATTTGTCCTATGCTCTAACATTCCCCCTCAAACGAGAGGGTGTTGCTGTCAATCTGAGTTTGTTCCGATGTTGAAGAAAGGAAGAATGAGTTAATGCCTTGGTAAAACAATCTACTACTTGATAAGAGGAAGGTACATAGTGAACATTGATGAAACCTGGAAGTATGAGGTCATGGATGAAATGAATGTCAATCTCTATGTGTTTACTATGTGCATGTTGAACTGGGTTGGCAGCAAAAGCTGGAGCGCTCATATTGTCACACCAAACCATAAAAGGTTTTTACAAAAATAACCCAAGCTCAGTCAGTAATGAACATATCCATTTAACCTCGGCTGCACCATCTGCAAGGGCTCGGTACTCAGATTCTGAGCTTGAACGAGAGACAACTCTTTGTTTGCGAGAGCTCCAAGAAATTAACGTGCTTCCAAGATATACATAAACACTAGCTACAAATTTTCTATCATCGACATTTGTAGCCCAATCTACATCCGTGAATGCAGTCATTTGAAGATATTTGAAAGGCTTAATATGTAGACCAAGTTGACATGTGCCTTTGAGATATCTAAAAATACATATCACTCCTTGAAAATGAATATCAGTAGGTTGAGATAGAAACTGGCTAAGTTTATTCACCGAGTAAGCTATATCAGGCCTGGTGGTGGTAAGATACTGAAGAGATCCAATAGCTTGTCGGTAGAGGGATGGATCTTTCATGGGTGTACTATCATGTTTTGAAAACTGTCGTCTAGTGACCATTGGAGTCGGTACTGATGCACAGTCCATCATATTGAACTTCTTTAGGATATCCAATGTATACTTAGCTTGACTCAGATGAATACTCATTCTATCTCTGTAGATTTCTATTCCTATAAAGTAGTAGATGGGACCAAGATCTTTCAAGGAAAATAGATTATTTAGCTTCAGAACTAAATATTTTAGGTAGAAAGGATTATTACTGGTGATGAGTATATCGTCGACGTATATAAGAATAAACACTGTGAGCTTCTTCGTTCATAGAAAGAATAGTCATACATCACTTTTAGCATTCTAAAATCCCCAGCTTAATAGAGTCAGACATAATTGATCGAACCATGCACAAGGTGCTTACTTTAGTCCGTAAATTGCTTTTATCAATTTACACACGTGATTTGGACGTCGAGGATCACAGAAGCCTTCAGGTTGGCGCATGTGAACATTCTTTTGAAGAAAACCATTAAGGAACGCATTATTAACGTCTAGTTGTCGAATCTCCCATCCATAAGTAACGGCAATGGTGAAAACAATTTGGATTGTTGTTGGTTTAACCACAGGACTGAACGTTTCTCCATAATCAACGCCTGGTGCCTGCTGGAATCCTTTTGCTACCAGTCGAGCTTTATGCTTAAGGATGGAGCCATCTGGTTTCAACTTTGTCTTGAAAACCCATTTACAGTTAACTATCGTCTGTGTATCGATGTAAGGGACGAAAATCCATGTGTTATTGCGCTGAAGAGCTTCAAATTCATCAGTCATTGCTTGCTTCCAATGTAATGAAGCTAAAGCTTATGTGACATTTAGAGGTTCTGTGATCTGTGCTAAACAAATTGATTTTGTAGAGTGAAGGAGTCCAATAAATGGATGTTTCGGCTTGTATATACCATCCTTTGCTCGTGTAATCATTGGGTGTGTGTTTTTCTATTCCTACCTTTCAAACAAGCTTCTGAGCTGATCCATTTCTTGTTCATTGATGTCTGGTCCACTAGATCTTATTCTATTTGTTAAAGAAGACTGATGGCCTTGCGAACGAGACTCATGTGAGGGGAGTATAGTTGTAGGAGATTTATCTAATAAGCTAACATGTTTGTCACTGGAGGTTGAGGATGCTGTCATATTGCTGCTTTCTTTGTTTAGAGTAATTATCAAGGGAATAATAAATTCATTTTCAGTAGAAGTTACTAGTCGATTCAGAAAACCTGAAGTACATGGGAAGAACGAGGCATTAAATACAATATGACGTGAGATATATTTATTTCCTGAAGAGCTGAAACACTCAGATCCTTTATGTTGAGACATAGGTCCGAGATAGATATACCTTTGACTGTGGAATTGGAACTTATGCGCATTAGATGGTTTTAGACAAGGATAACATGCACAGTCGAAGGGTTGTAAGTTTTTATAATCAGATTCTATGCTATAAAGCTGAAATAGAGGAGTGGAACCTTCAAGTATAGTTGTTGGTAGTCGGTTGATGAGAAATACTACCATTTGAAAAGCATCTACCTAGTATGTGAGAGGCAACTGAGCTTGAGCTAGTTACGTAAATCCCATCTTAACCACATGTCGATGTTTGAGTTCTGCTCTCCCATTTTGTGCAAAAGTATACAGGTAAGTAAACCTTATTTCAATTCCTACTGCTTGTGTCACATTCACAAAAGATCTATATTCGGTTCCATTATCACATTGTATGGTTTTGCTTTTTGTGTTAAAGTAATTTTCAACTTGTGCCTGAAACAAGTTAAAGGCATTCACAGCATCACCTTTGTGTTTCAGTGGATATATCTAGGTGTATCTACTGTAATCATCGACAAAATGATTATAGAACCGATGGCCACTTATTGATTGAACTGGTGAGGGTCCCCAAAGATCCATATGAACTAGTTCCAAAGGAGAAGAAGTATGAGACAGAGATTTGGAAAAGGGTAGTTGTTTTGATTTGCCATATTGACATGCTTCACAAATAAAATTCAGATATTGAACATTCTCATTACATTTATTTAATATTTGCTTTAAAACTCTATCAGTGGGATGTCCTAGCTTGTAGTGTCATTTTAGGAACTCTTTTTCTTTTTGTGTAAGTGATGCCATATAAGCTTGAGCCATCGGAGCATGTTCATATATCTGATACATTCCTTGACTTGATATCCCGTGTACCAAAGGAGGACCTGTCTTCTTGTCCTTCATAGCACAACCATCATTAGTAAAATGAACATCTAATGAATTATCCTTAGTGAGTTTATTAACACTCATAAGATTTTTAGTTGCAGAGGGTACTAACAGTACGTCTTTGAGGTAGATTCTGGAGTTGGATGTAGGTAAAAAAGTAGAACCTATTCCAACTACACGAGTTGGTTCTCTAGTGCAAGTATAAAGATGAGTCTTACCAGAATGATTGATGTTTTCCAGTTGATCAGCATACGAAGTCACATGATAGTTTGCCCCACTTTCCATATACCATGATGGATCGGATACTGTTCATGGATGAGCGTAGTAGCCTTCTGATGAGTTAGCATAGAAAGCTCGTGGAGCTGAATAGTTCCCAAAACCAATATAAAGCTTGATGGAGGTTGAAAATTTCTGTCGAAACGATGATAGCAGTTTGCTACTACATGTCCTGGTTTCTCATATAAATGACAATATGGTTGATTTCCATTGTTGAAGCCACCGCGATTTCCACAACCTCATCATCCTCAAGAGCCTCCACGTGACCTTCTCTAGAAACTTTGCTTGGTGATATTTTAATTTATATTAGAGGATTGATTTTCGGTGTCATCACTTTGAGCAATGTTTGCAGTAGGTTGAACCGATAGAGTCGAAAAATGTTAAGTTGTTCCAGAAGACTTTTGAATGCAAAAAGAGCAGATTATGCTTCAATCCAGGTGAGATTAGGTTGATCAACTAGCTTTACCACAACAACATTATAGTCTGAATCAAGACCATTTAGTGTATAAAGAATGAGGTCCTTTGTGGCAACAAGAGCTCCGGCCAATATTAACTGATCTGCAATAGTTTTCATTTTACTAATATACTCATCCATCTTCATTAAGTTTTTGTGTGTTTGATGGAGCTCCGACTTGAGCACCATAACATGTGATTTTATTGACGCAAAGCTGAGATTACGAGCACCAACCCAAAGATCACGTGTAACATCCCCTCACCAATTGCTAGTGAACAGTGACATATGCATGCATTCATACATGCACATGCATAGTAGATAAG
>JANZXP010000004.1:661616-678891 GCA_027576715.1 Erythroxylum flavicans
ATTTTGCAAATTTTAAAAATTTCAGGGACTATTTTATAAATATAAAAAATTGCCCGAAACGGTACCTGGTATTGACCAATACCGGTACAGTACCGATCCAGAACTCAATCCGGTACGGTATTCGCAACATTGGTCAAGAAGATTTTAGAAAATAAATAGATAAATAAAAACTAAATAGCAATAGTAATACAAAAAATCCAAATCTCAAGGATAGAGCTAAAATAAATTCAAGTACCATTAAAAAAACTGACACACGGGAATACTACAAAATAATATACTAATAATAATAATAATAATAATAATAATAATAATATACGAATAAGATAATACTAATAATAATAAAAATAAAAAAATAAAAATAATACCGCTAAGGATGGATAATAAAAATTTCGGCACAAAAGCCTACCGCGAGAAATTAAAAAGCCAAACGAAGAAGGCAGGCGGAATGAACAAATGCCAAGCATGAAAACAAACACATAAGGGTGACAGAAACGTAATTTAAAAGGAGCAAACAATAATAGCAATTGAAGAAATATGCAAATAAAGAGAGCAGTATAGTAGTTATCTCACGCTTGCCAAAGAGAATTTTACTAAAGAGGCATGCAATTGGCAGAGAACGTTGAGCCTGAGAAACATTACGTCAAAGAAATACGCTCTAGAGAAAAACTTTCTAAGAAGACTTTGGTTCCAAAATCTAATATGTATAAATAAAAATAAATGCAAATTATACTAATACTAATAATACTCAAAGGTGTTAATAATACGAATAATAAAAACTAATACAAAGACGAAAAGACAATAAAATAAAATAGTACTAAAATAAAACGAAGGGAAGTAAATAGCTAGTGGACTAATCAAAGAGAACCTCAATCCGGTAAAAACACCCCCGATGTTGTCACAATAGGAGAGCTCAAAAGGGGGACAAAAAAGAATGGAGTGCTAGCGAGGGAGTCTTTGGAGAGTTTATAGAGAGAAAAAAATCGTAGAAACACGTTATGCCCAACACAAATAGATACTTTGACTACCAAAGGAGATCTCGTAATGGCACAAGTATGAGTTATTAACGGTAAAAAAATAGGAAAAGACCGATGGGAGAGGATTAAATCCTTTCCACAGTCTCCAGCCGTCATTTATACGCATGAATAGGGCGTTGTGGCGTAGTTGGTGGTATTGCCAATGAAGGGAATCGCCGAAATTGCACTTTACCAAAGTTTGAAAAGCTATTCCAACAACGGGTAATAGATGTCTTGCTAAATGACAAAAACAATGATCAAGACACCCATTCTCTCGTCCACTCCCCCTCGCTCACAGTCTACAACTACACTATGCGACGTCCTAAGTAAAGAACTCCATAACTACACTACATTACGAGCTATGCCATCCTAGCCTTCAAGCAATAATACACAACCGTTGCTATCTGTTTAGCATGAACTAGTAACTCTCAACCAACGAGAGAAAAAAATACACTTACCAAGTAGAGAAGAAACTACGTTAGAGCAAGGGGAACTGTGATTATACAGACCCATTAAAAACAAGGAAGAAGAAATAAACCTCCTAACTCCAAAATGCGGAGCAAAAGAAGTGGAAAGCACAACCAAAGCCAATGTATGCACATGTATGCAGAGAAACAGTCTCATACGCCATAACGAATCCAACACAAATAAAGCCTATGACATCCCCTACCCAAAAAACCTCGTTACTCAAGACAAACTAATATTGTTTCATATAAACCTTCTTAATTAGTTTATGTGAAACAATATTAGTGTGTATTCTAATACACTCTAAGGATGACAGGGTTTGTAAAATTAAACATCTAAAATCTAAATTCTTATAATAATATTCAACGAAATACTAAAATATATAATATTTATACCCTTATAATTTTTTTTAAAGTCATGTCCTCATAATTTTTTTAAACAGCTAGTACTAAACAGCTAATTTTATCAAACATCTCTAACAAACAGCTAATGTAATATGCTGATCAAATCAGTTGATATAAGCAGCTATCAGCTAACAGCTAATGTAATCAGCTGATTGCTAAATAGGGTCTTCATATATTATGCCTTTGGCCATTGGATCCTTCGTGCCTTTTTTTGTGTTCCTATTATTATTACGTGTGTCAGTCATTTTTAACTACACGTTAATGTAAGTCTTATATAAATATGTGGATAAGATTTAATCAAACAAAATAGGAACTGAGTAATTAGAACGGAGGATTTATTCCCATGCATTTGGGCATGCAAAAGTGATCCTTGGTTTGGTTTTAATAATCGGATCAAAATTTAAATCACAAATAAAATGTTTAAGAATTTAAAATTTTATTAGGCTATAATAAAATTGATTAAAAATTAAATAAATTTAAAGAATTTAAAATATAATCGAAGAAGATAGTTCATACACAACGAAAATTTTGAAATTTAATTAAAAAAGACTATTAAATAAAAATTTATTATCTATTTTAGTTTATAAAAACTGATTAATTTATAAAAATTGATTGATTAATTAATTAATCCATTTTTAGGAAAAAAGGCTTATTAAAGTAAATTAAATTAAAAAAATTAAAAACTTAACTGATCATACAATTTTAATTATTCAATTTTGTAATCATTGCTTAAAACGATGGAGAGAAATAAGATCTTCTATATTAAATGCATTTTCGATAAGATATTACTTAGATCATGAATATCTAATTCTATTAGTTTTTGAACGTAGCATTTTGATTGTTAATAATAACATTTTATATATTTAGAAAGATTTATTAAAAAACAAATAAATTAAAATTAATTAAACTTATGTTTTCAATATGGAGTTTGTAAAATTATAAGAATTTCAAACCTAGAAACTCAAGTATTAAAGATTTTTAGATTTTTTTTATTTGTGAAACCAATAAGATAATTCATAATTATGTTTAGAAGAAATAGAAAAACATAAATTGGTTATTAAATATTAAGGGATAAAATAGTCCCTAATTTTTAATTTTTTAACTTAATACTAAATTTTTTAGAATTTTAAAGTTAATTACTAAAATTTTAAAACTTGTATAAATTATGTTAAATATGATTTATATAAAATTTGAAATATTAGTTACTAAATTAATTTTTTTAAATTTTAATATTAAATTCAAAAAACCAAAACTTTTGAATTTGTTATCTCGAATATTAATACATTTTTTTAAAATTTAATATTCATAAATTAAGAATGCTTTAAAATATTAAATAAAAGGAAAAGCTCTTAATCAAAAAGATAATTCTTAGGTGTCATTAGCTACACGTGTCGGACAACTTGAGATGAATTGCCATGTTGTTTGGGAATGGTACGCTGTACTGTTCAGACATGAGTCATAAAGACGTCCTTAAGGATAAGCCTCGTATGGCATATCCGTAAATCCGCTGAAATCCAGCGCTAGATATAACGAGGAGTATGTCCTAGAAATATTTAGTATTATTATAATATTAATTAGTGTAATGAGTCGCCGCACTAACTCCATTGATAAGCAACAACAAGTAGAACGAAAGGCATTTGCAGATTAGGTTTCACTCTCATTACGGCTAGGGTTTTTCTCTCCCTCTTCATATCGTTCTCTCTCTAACCTTATAGGATTCACTGCTGTCTCCAGATCTGTACGCGCGCATCTGTGAAGCCATGGAGGTTTTATTAGGCTAAGGTTTCGTTATATCGCCTTTCGAGGTTGAGTCGTTGAGGAAGTATAATCTAATCGGAAATGGCGACCAGGAATCCTTTCGATTTGTTGGGCGACGACGACTCAGAGGACCCGTTTCTGTTGATCGCTGCACAGCAGCAGAAGGTCGTTTCGGCTGCAACCGCTGTGCCTAAGAAAGCTGCTCCGTCGCAGCAGCAATCGAAGTCACAACCTCCAGCTGCCAAACCGCAGGCTAAGCTTCCGTCCAAGCCTATCCCTCCTGCTCTGGCTGGTTAGTTCTTGCTTTGTTTTAGAGAGTATTAATTTAGCAATTGTTGTGTAACTTTTTCTTTTTGGGTCTAAGTTAGTAAAGGTTTTGAGTGTGTGAGTATAGTGAGTGTGTTACTGTTTTTTTGCTGTACGTAGACGAACTACTTGCAAATTGGAACCATTGTTCTTTGTCTCTTTGGACCACTAACTTTTACTTAGTTCTGAGTAGCTTTGAATTAGAGCTTCATTGAACTAGTCTTACTTATGGAATACAAAAGAATAGCAGTTACCTTAGATTAAAGAAGCCTGCTCTAATCCCTTTCTGAAGATCTTTTATTGCTTTTTCTTTTGCTGAACGCTTTGAAATCTATTCATAGTGGATAACTTTTCCTTTATATCAATGCTGATTAATTTTTATTCTCATGAAGCCATTTAAGCAAGTTTAAGATATAACCCTTATACGAAACCCTTTCCTATATAACCTCCATGCTTTTATCATTGTCTTTGTTTATCCATCTTATAATGGCTCCAGAAATCTCAATGGTACCAGCTAATTTTGATCTCTTTTCATCGGTATAGTCAGAGAGGCAAAGAATGATACTGGCCGTGGAGGGAGTCGGGGAGGTGGAAGTGGACGTGGTTATGGGCGTGGTCGTGGTGGGTATAGTCTTGACTTCAACAATGAGAATGCACTTGGCAATTCTGGGGCACCTGCTGGTCAAGGTGCTACTGAAGATGGAGATGGGCGGCCCTCTGGGAGGCGTAGCTATGTTGGGCCTCGTGGTGGATACCGTGGTGGTCGTCGCGGAAGCTTCCATGATGGAGAAGCTGCTGATGGAGACCGACATCGCCGAGTTTTTGAGCGTCGTAGTGGGACGGGACACGGGTGGGATGTTTCTCACAGTCTATAAGTTTTGCCTTTGTTTGTATAGAAATTTTTGTGTTATCTTCCTTAATCATATATATCAGCCTTTGACATCTATCCCTTTGTTAATGCATCCAATCTTAAATTCATCTAATTGCAGAAATGAAATCAAGCGTGAAGGAGCTGGTCGAGGGAACTGGGGAACTCAGACTGATGAACTTGCTCAGTAAGCGCAAACTCCTTCCTGTTTTTGTTATCACTGACTAATGGTTGCAATTGGTTATTGGAATATTTTCTTTGCTTTGCTCTTGAAATTTGTCACTGATTATGTTATGAACTAATTTCTTTCTAAGAGTGACTGAGGAAGTTGCTAATGAGCCTGAGAAGAATTTGGAAGATGAGAAGCCTGCAGGAGAAGAAGAGGCCACAGATGCAAGTAAGGAGATCCTTGTCAATGAAACTGAAGAGAAGGAGCCTGAGGACAAGGTGAATGCCTTCACTTGCCAAAAATATATAGTGGTTTCTCATATGTTCGAATTTTCATCTTATTGTTTGTTGTCGTCGTTTGTCTTTCTGAAGGTGAATCAACACAGTTTGGCTTTTCTTATAGATTAACCTTTGATTTTTTGTGGCAATGTGCAACTTCTTTTGTGTTTTTTGTAGGATATCACTTACTAGGCATGATTTAACAAACATCAATTGTTAATCAAAGTCTTTTAGCAATGATGCAGGAAATCGAGGGAACTTTGTGGATGGTACTAAGTATTCGATACGTTTCTGCTTGTAGTTATTGGTTTTCTTGTATTTCTGTTTGTAACCCACGGGGTGATCTAGATAGTTGCATTGTACTACCGTCTTACAGTCTCATTTTAGACACTCAAGAGCATTCTAAAAATTATTTGAATTTAACATTCTCGAAGTATATTTTTTCTTTCACCAGGAACGTTTATGTGTTGGTCCAGTACAAAAGTAATCTGAAATTACCTGTAGCTTATTATACTTGGTTATTTCTTTAGGAGATGACACTTGAAGAGTATGAGAAGCTGCTTGAAGAGAAGAGGAGGGCTCTGCAGCCACTCAAGACTGAGGAAAGAAAGGTCGATACCAAAGAATTTGAGTCCATGAAGCAGCTTTCAAGCAAGAAGAGCTATGATGATGTTTTCATTAAGCTGGTGAAGGTTTGTGGTCCTTTTGAAGTTAATTTCCTCATTAAACATGTTTAAAACAATGTTTGTTACTATGCTTTGTTACTTACTCGTTGATGATTGAAGGGTTCTGATAAGGACAAGCAGAAAGAGGCCTCTGAGAAGGATGGGAAGGCTAAGAAGGTACCGTTATCTATCATTCTTTCCGACAATTTGACTGATTATCCACAGAAGAGTTTGTTTCCTTTGATGGTTAAATCCTGATTTTGTATCTTTATGGACTTCAGTCTTTCAGCATTAATGAATTTTTGAAGCCAGTTGAAGGGGAAAGATATTATAGCCCAGGTGGTCGTCGAGGGAGTGGTCGAGGGCGCGGAAGTGGTGGCCGAGGGTTTGGAGGCAGAGATGCAGCAAGCAATGTGTCAGCCCCTTCCATTGAAGATCCTGGTCAGTTCCCAACTTTGGGTGCAAAGTGAGATTCATTCACCAAAACCCCCCTCATCCAAACCCTTTCTTACTTACTTCCTCTCTGCTCTTGTGGTTTTGGATCCTTTTCCTTTATAACTTCTGTTTTGTTTGTGCGAATTTCATTTTTAAATAATTAAATGATAATATATATTAAACAATAATTGGCGATAAAGTACTTGATAATTAAAATTTATCTATTATAAGTAAGAGTATAAATTATAAACAAAACAGAAGTTAATTAAAAATTGTAATATATACATGCTTATGTACACGAGCAATAGTTGGCGATAAATTACTTTATAATTAAAATTTATCTATTATAAGTATAAATTATAAACAAAACAGAAGATAATTAAAAATTGTAATATATACATGCTTATATACACGTACTTATCATCTGGTAAACTTTTTTTAACATAAATAGTTATTAGCAAGTAGCTTATCATATTGTTGATGAATTTTAAATAAGTTTTCTAAATTTGTAAAAAGTTTTTCAATATGAGAAATAATTAGTATAAGGAAATTGACTATAATGTTTCAATTATTAAAATACATTTTGAAAATTTTTTAAATCAATAATAAATTATGGTGTGTTTCCGCAATTATCAAATGTTGCACATCAAATTCTTGTCAACATATTAGTGTAAAAATATTATAATAAGAACAAGAGATCTAATGGCCCAAAATATCGGGTGGGTTAATTCTATTTGAGGCCGATAAATCTACTCTAAACAGTGAATTGATGGAATTTTGAGATATAATTAAGAATTTTTAAAAACTAAATTCAAGCTTAAGTTGCACAATTTAATATTCAAAATTCAAAATTTTTACATAGATTATTATTTTGATTAAAATTGTCTTTAGGTCCAATCAAACTTTGAACCTAATCAGGATTTAGGATGAGCTCGAACACCGAATTGCCATCCTTATGTGTTAGTGTTTTTAGTATAGCATAGGTAGTTTAACTCCTGTAAGTAACATTTTTATATCAGTTATAGCCAGATCAGGGTGGGCTTACCCAAATACGAGTCCGGGGAAGCTTCGATCTTTTAAAACGTATCTCCGAAAAATGCTAATTAAGAAAAACAAAGGTAAGTTGTTCAAGTTCATTTAAAAGAATGCTTGCTAATCGTACATAACCATTCGCCACTTTGTACAATCCCCAAGTTCTTCAAATTGAAATTAAATATGGCAGATAGAAAGATAAGATTGGATTGGTTTTCTTTCAAATAAATCACTAACACACAGCCACATAGAGCACTCACCCACCTTCCACTCACTTTGTCTTAAGAAGAGCAGCATCCACTCTTCTGTGCCACAGGCTGTCCTTTGATTTGGACCGTCGGAGGTCTCGCACTGTTCAAAGATGGCTGACTCGCCATTCTGCGTCAATAGCAAAAGCTTCTGAGATACTTTAGAAACAGACAGATTTGTGAACAATACCAACTTTCTTACTATTGCGAAACTTTTTTTTTTAATGTTATTATGAAGCATCTGGCACATTAAATGGATTTGAATGTATATCAAAGAATTATATATTATTTATTATTCTAATTCAAATTCAAATTATATATTATTACAACTATATACCCTAATTATAATATCTTTTAACTAAATAGATTCTATTTTTTCATATAATAAAAATCAATATGGAATTCCCAAAAATTGTTTTCTCTACGAACAAAGAAAAAATAACTAAGAGAAACACTTTTCCAAATAGAAGAATTTTCCGTATATCCATATTGAATTTGATTTCTTATATTTTAATAGATTTCTTTAGAATATAAAAAATTCTAAAAAATAGAAAAACTTCCCGGAGTACGGGACCTGTACTCTGTCAATATAAGAAAGAACTGTACCTATCCTTGATCGCAGAGGCCATAGCCATGAAAGCTTGTTCTACATTGGTAGCGTCTTTAGCACTAGTTTCCATGAAAGGAATGCCTATTTCATCTGCAAATGCCTAAAAGAGAAAACAAGGATAACAACCATGAGAGCAGGAAACTTTTCCACCAACATCGCACTTGCAACAAATAGTTGTGCAATTAGGACTATACCTTTCCTGCTTCATATGATACAACTTTATTCGCAGTGAGATCAGACTTGTTACCAACCAAAAGTTTGTTGACATTTTCAGTAGCATATCGATCAATTTCACTCAGCCATTGCTTGACATTGTTGAAACTTTCTTGGTCTGTAACGTCGTAAACAATCTACAACAGAAAGGGATAAGTTATCAAGATGATACATTGGGTAATTATAAACAGAAATAAAAAGAATATTAGATCACTTACTATGATACCGTGTGCTCCACGATAGTAGCTGCTGGTGATTGTCCTAAACCGTTCTTGCCCGGCAGTGTCCCACTGCAAAGAAACCAAAATGGAAGTTAAGAACTGATTCAAGATGGTTGAGACAAAGATATTGTGGCAACTACACTTCAAATTCTCAAAAAGAAGGTATAGAATCCATACAATTTGAAGTTTAATGGTCTTTCCATCTTGCTCCACAGTACGTATTTTCTACCAAAAGAGAAAATAAAGAAATAAGAAATAACACAATCTAGAACTGGGAACCAATGCTGGGAAAACAATAAGAAAGCACAATTTCTAGAAAGAGAACCACAATCGATTACTTACAAAGTCAACACCTATCGTGCTTATGTAACTATCTATATATGAGTCATCCTGCATTAAAGACAATAATTAGTCAAAAATAGAGAATAAAAATTAGCAGGAGAGCTAAACATACATGTTGCCTCTGCAGACAAGTAAACATGTGCACGCATACCTCATCACATTTTTAAAGTCATTCAATTTCCTTATGAGCAGTTGCTGCTCTCTAAACAGTCACATATACCTAGCACCAAATGTGCCACGAATGAATATTAATTTTTAGAAAACATTAATGTTTAGGAAGCAAGATATAACCTAGTTCTATAAGCTTTGCAATAAGGAATAAGACCTTGACACGTCAGTTTGGGGGGAAAAAAAACTTAAAATGTGTTGTCCAAGTAAACAAAGTATAGAGACTATGTTCAAATATAGTTGATAGCGACCAAGCTATTCATTTTCTTGTTCACCAAAAATTATGAATACCATAGCTAAGCACCAGCACTGATTTTATCAGTCATATAGGGCACTGCTTATGCTATGCAATAGAAATTTTCAGAAATTTCAACCAAATATTTCAAATTTGTTTACTGGCATTAAAGAGTTACAAACTAGTCAAGTTGTTTTCGGATAAGATAAGTGTTATTGGGTGGCAAAGTCCTGTAATAGAATTTGAAATACATTACTGAAAACAATTACCCATAATAGTAGTCAATAAGGGATCACCAGTTCACTACAGTCAAATCACTGAAAAGCAATGATCATCAATAAATATCATGCTAATGGATTCTCATGCAGCTAACTACCAAAAAAGGATGCTTATGGACCTTTCACTCGTAATCCACTTTCTAACTTAGAAATCACTCAATAACAATGTATGCTAGGATCATACAGCAAATCTGAGAAGCAGGCAGGACTTGCCAACACCAGAATCTCCAATCAGAAGAAGCTTGAACAAATAGTCACTGCAAAATAGAGCAACCATAAATCAATCAACACGCACATTATGCTCTGAACTTTGAAGTATAACGAACAAAAAACATGCACCCAAGGGATAATCAAAACAGTAAGCAGCAAATATGAAATATCAGCCATCCAACAACACATTTTTCTCTTTAACAGTCGATTTCCTTCTTACCTCATCATCCTCGGCCTTTTTTATTACAGTAATTGTCAAAATCCCAGATAAAATGAAATCCACAGCTCGAGAAACGATAGATCGTGAATAAATCGGTGTCACCAGTTGACCATGAACAGTTTTCCACGATAGGCGATTATAATTAGGCAATAAATGCGACTAGGAATAAATGAATTATAATGGATCTAAAATCGATCAAACGGATCTAGAAGATAACTCGTAATTCTATGGTTTACGAACCAAATCAGGTTATTAAGTACCATATTCATCGCAACGACCTCGTAACTTGGCGAACAAAACCCTAGCTACTGTATGAGCATAAAACTATATATACATATAACGAATAAATCTTATTCAAAGCGGTTAACAGGAATCGGAAACTCACTATTCGGTAGTCATGGTAGTGATATCGTGGTACTTCGTGTCGGTGCCGGAGTGCGATCTGTCTCCGGCGATATTAGGACCGGTGAATCCCCAAAATTTTCGCGCTACGCGAGAAGAGAGATAACGAACCGCAAATGATGTAGGAAATGAAGAAGTAAACGGTAAGACGACGACGACGAAAACGAATATAAATTATGCCTCAAAATTAAAGCTAAAAATCTCCAGCCGTTGGATCAATGTCTTGTGAGTGATCAAGGAGGACACGTTAGAGTCACTCGGTTTGAGTGGTCTTGGCGGTGAGAATCACTTGGGGCCTTATAAAGTTGAAGATCCTCGAATTAATAGAGAGATTTAAATATAAAAAGGATTAAGTAATTGTTGCTTAAAACGACATCATTTTAGACGGTGGGCTTGGGGATAAAGTCCGGGCAAGTCACCTATTTATGTAATCACTCTACACAATTAATGCACTCATACGTCGCCGTTGCGTTGACCCAACAAAGTACATATACATTTTAGTAAAATACGCAAGTGATGCTCACGTACCGAAACAGGCAATTTAAGAGAACGGTGACACACAAACCGAAGAAACGGGAATCTGTGAGGAACAGAACAACACAGATATTTCTCCCATTTCCTTAATAAAGAAGTTGCCAGCTCTCGAAATGTTGTCTGGGTACAACTCATTAATAACGGTGCGCCGCCGCCGCCGCCCCATGTGCTAACCTCAGCTCAACTTGCTCAGTACCTTACGCTTTCTTTTTCTTCTCAATGCATTGAACCAACCTGCTGGATCGATCGTCTTACGCCTTTCCCTTTTTTGTTTTCTTGTTCCGTGTTCTTCTTCTCTCCATCAACTTGCTTGTCTTCTTCTTCTTCTTCTTTCCTCAACATTGGACTTTACTACAAAAAAGGCCAGAGGCTTATGCACTATCACGTAACATCTGCTCCTTCCCTTCATAGCTGGCCAGACGTCAGAGTAAAAAGTTGCATATTGTATCAAACTTTAAATAAATGCACCAAACAAAATCGTCAGTCTTAGAGAATCCAAGATACTGATTTAATATCACCTCATCTTCCTCTTTCGAAAGTTTGTCACCAAGTGCACGTGCGAGAGAGCATCATACGAAAGTAACCTGCAAGTTTCAGAACTTTTTTCCCTCTAAATTAATGTAAAACAAACAAACAAAGTTACCTTTTTCTAATCTACGATGTTTCTGTCCTCGTAGGTGGTAGATATGGTCGTCTCTCAGCCCTTCATGTCTATATAAAGAGTAGAGCTCTTCGATTTTGCTCACTCTTATGTTTTCCCCTCTGTTGGTTTTGAGTTCTTGTCAATGGCTCTGGCTTCTTTTCTTGAAACAATAGTATGATTAATCAGTATCCATTCCTCGTCAAAGAGCAAAAACACTTCAAGCTTTTCTGATGTTGTCCCTTGTTCAATGTCTCTGTGCTCTATGCTCTTTTCTCTCTACTGATGGCGTGCATGTCCGGTAAGTTATAGGCCCACTCAAAGAACTTCCACCAAGCTGCATGGTCATCCTCCACCAAGCTCGCTACATATATATAAAGATAAAGATTTGTTCCTTACACGAAATGACTTGTTTTTTACCCTATGCAGCCTGCTCTAGGTTTACAGGACATTGTTGCAGAAGAGTGTGAGAAGATACATACTTCTGGTGTATATACTCACTCTTGAACTTGAACATATCTAGATAATAGAGATTAAACTTGGATATTTAGTCCATTAACTTCCTCCTTTCCAAGATAAATTAACAAGAGGGATGTTCTACAGTGTTGATTTTTACATAATAATCGGCTTTGATTTGAGCCCTTGAAAATTTTATTTGTTCTTAATTCTATTTTTCTCATTAAAATAATTTGGAATTTATCAATAAGTGATTTTAAAAGAAAATTAGTCACTTGAATGATCCAATGCTTTGGAAGAATGCATTTTTACTTTGAACAATTTAACGATTTCTTATAAATTAATGTTTTACTTTATTAACCCGTTAATTTTTTCTTGGTAGAATCAGGGGCATATGGTTAAAAGGTCTTGTGTTTGAATCCTCCTATTTATACTCTCTCGATCGAGTCTGTTGTACATGATTTATCTAGTGCGAAGTATCCGATTGACGTGATGTGTAAGCTACTGCATCAATTCAAAAATTTACCCAATACACATCCAAAAGATAGTAGCCGTGAGTTCTTTCGTTTTAAAGTAATAATAAATAGTAATTATCTTTAGAGAATTTGATGTATTAGATAATTTATAATTATAAATTAGTTATGAATAAAGCTACGTATTATTCTATCTTTTCATATTGCGTTTCAGTAAAATTATTACCAAATGTTATTAATGTTATTTCATATAAAATTTAAATTATTTACACTCTCAAATTTTTATTTAATATGTATTTAAAGAATAAAGTTTTTAATTAAAAATAAAAATAATGCTAGAAAAGTATGACTATTGTATTTGCCTTTTAGAGGGTGGTGAACTGAACAGAAGATTATGATTTATGTCATAAGTTATAACCTATACTGATAATTAGATAATTATGGATTAACAAAGGTTGTTTATTTGAAGTTTAAGTACGGCCAAGGCTAATTATTACACATCATCAATAGTATGTCAGCTAACAAAGCCACGTGTTAATTTTCCAGTTGGTTACATGCTTTCTGTCCCGAACAAGTGTCCTCGTGATCCCATGTGTAGCATGCAGTGATCAGAATCCTGACACGTGGCATTACAGTTCTGTCGTTCTCCGGGTTTCTGAGAACGAGAATCGGATAAGTCCAGAGTAGTGCTATGCTACAGTAGGCTCCACCGTACCAGCTATGATAATATGTGCAGTGAATCGATCGGACTTTACCCAGATTTTTAGTAAAATTAGTTGTTTCTTTGGCCAATCGCTTAAAAGAGAACACGTTGACGCGGTGCGAGTAAATGTATATAATAACACAAAGAAATGAATATGGTCCGTTGATAAGATCCGTTCGATCGGCTCGGTGAATATCAACCGTTAGATTACTATCCGAAGAAGCACATAAGCTTCTCTGCACAAAATTCTCTTTTTCAACCGAGAAATCGATTACTCCAGTAGACTGTCGTAGGGCCGACAAGGAGAGAAACGGAGATACGGTGGCGTGATGTACAAGCGACCGTAGCGGAGTGTTGTATCGAAGTATCTGTAAGTTAAATTACTTTCATCTTCAAAACCTGTGAAGAGATTAGTCAAATTATGTTTTTTTTCTCAAAATCGAATGGTGAATTGCCGTTGGTTGTTATGCAATCGGTTGTATATGATTAATTAGTGGAAGCCGATTTCGCGCCAGCCATTTTCAGATGATTCTCGTGTGCGTTGATCAAGTTTTACCTAGTGTTTGTTCTATTGAAACTATTTGACCAAAGTATGCCAATCGGGTGGGCAGAATCAAATCTTGATAAATTAACTTCGATTTCCAGATGCTTAATGCAAATTTGGAAGGTTTTGGAGATTACTACTCACGTATAGTAATCGTTGAACAAACATAAGAACTAGAGGAAAATTTACCATGATTAACTTATTGAAACCTGAAGGTTTTCCGGGATCCCGACGACCCAAGTTCCATCTTTTCACGGGTCTTTCTTCAATTTATCGATGAACCTTCCCTTTAAAGCATCTCTGCTCGATATAAAATCAAGAAAGTCCCTGAAACTGAACTCTTTATAGCCTGCAGGGTTTTGTTCATTGAGAAGTTGTGGTGCTGGCCCCATTTTCTTGTTTAAAGCTAGGCTGTGAAGACTTGCTATGGACAGTCGCTTCGTGTCAGAACTAACAATCACTCTGTGAAGGACACTCTTATAATGGCCATTGCTCATGACTTCTAACTGATCTCCCAACAGAACTATTAGAGCCCCTTCAACAAGTGGAACTGGTACCCAATTTTCGTTGGAGTCCAGGAGCTGTAGCCCGGAACAGCTCTGATGTAAGATGGTCAATGATCCATAGTCTGAGTGTGCTGGTATTCCCAATGTGAGCTCTGGTTCGGGACATGCAGGGTAGCAGTTCACAGTCATGACTTGTGAGCCATTGTCAATGTCATCTACCATGTAGTTTGAGTTCAGGCCTAAGCTTTGTAGAACAAGTTCCATTAGTTGTTTCTGTAGATGTTCCACTTCAGTTGCATACTTACCCATCTTGTCTCTGTGTTAGAAACACGATAGGTAAGATGTTACTTGTGATTAGAGAAAGGTGATAGTAGAACACGACCCTATACTACACATTACATAGTTAGAAGTTGTGTTATCTTTTTCGTGCATTGGTAAACTTACTTGTAACTTGCAGGATGTGAAGGCCAAAGGTGGATCCATTTTGAGATGGGATGAGAGTAATGTTTGATGAAGTCTCTCCAGAAATGAACTTTATCGGTTGCATGATTTAAGCTAGTGCCATACCTTACAGGTTCATAAACATCCTCTGACATTAGAATCATTTTCTCTTCGACAGGTAAGTCGAAGAAGTCAGTTGCAGCTTCCATAGCATCCCTCATTGTGCACTGAAGAATTCCATGATTAATCACCTGATCATAATGTAAGTTCTTAGCAAAGTGGTAAACTTATACATTTGGTGAAAAAAAACAAAGCGTTATGTTTCATGCAAATTGATGATGGTATATATCTTATATCTAAAAACTATGTTAAGATAATAAGATATAATACAATACGTTTCTATTATTTGGTATGTAATACGTACACGCATTACGATATGCACATGCCATGCATATCATACCTGAAAGAATCCAAATTCCTTGCAAGCTCTTTGTATGTCATTTATAGTTTCTGATCTTGGTGAAGAACTAGAAGGGTGTTTCAGAGAATAAAGGTCTACGATTGGAAGGTTTATGGAGAGGTGAAGAGTAGGGTTTGGACGTTCTGATAGAGGAAGAACGTAACGTTGAGGCACCTGAGGATTACCCAACTTAGTTAGTGTCATTGCACTGGTAAAACCATATGAACTTTCTGATACTTTCTCTGCCTCCATTGTAGCTTGACCAATCTGTTCTTTACTTTCTTCACTTTTGCGTCTATGATCACTACTCTCCATAACGGACTTCAAACTTGCCCTATTTATAAGTTACATTCATACAGAACTGGCTGGTTACAGGGGATATTAGACATGTTCTATATTCATATGTTTCCTCCTTGTACAGTTACAATGAATGGAAAAATATCTTACAGATCCAGATTTTTGTTCATTAATGAATAAATGTGCGTGCAGATGAAAGTCGAAGAAATGGAGCCGGTGGTCCCTAACAACTTACGCCCGCTTTTTGTAAGATTCCTGAACTAGTGGAGCTAAAGTTCAAGGTTACTTGGGACCAACATCCTGAGATTGTGGAACTGTACTGGTACGTAAAAACATGGCCTGTTTAGGTTTGATGGGTATATGGACTTTACGTCGGCGCGTGGAAAATGGAGATCGAATTGGCATTTCACGTCAGAAATTGCGTGTGCCCGCATCGATTCAATCTATTTCAGAGAGCGAGAAGAGAGGGTGAAATTGAAATTTCTCTAATTTCTTTTTTTTTTGGTACAAAAATTGGAAAACTAAGCTAAATCACTGGTCGGCAAAGTAGGGTCCCTTCTAGATCATGATAGAGGATATCGATAAGCAGACTCGGAGGCTCCGGGATGAAATGCAAGCCTGGACTTGAGTAGCCAGCCAGAGTTGCCATGCGGTCGGCACACTGGTTTCCTTCGCGGTAGACATGCTGGATCTTCACCTCCCAGTTACGGTAGAGCAGCTCCCGTATACCTGCAATCAAAATGTTAGACTCAGTCAGAACTAGAGGGGAGGATGAAATAATAGTAATGACTTCAGCGAGTCAACTTCGACTTCGATATAACGGTGGCCTTGCTCCCAAGTGATATTAAGCCCCGAGTGAACTCCACAGCTCAGCAGTTAGGGGTGACCCCGCACCAATGTTGTGAACAAAACCACCGCACCAGCAGCCTTGGCTGTCCCTGACTAAGCCCTCAGCGGTGATGAGGTTGGTAGCCAAGTTAGCTGCCCCATCAGTGTTTACCTTTACCTACCCTGCCGGTGGTTTTACCCAGCCGATTGGCTGCCCCTGGCCCTGCCCCTGCTACTGAAACACTCGAGATTCAAGGATACGCGCTCTCTCGATCCACTCCACATAGTCCCAAACATACCGCGATCCATGCTCAGGCCAGCTAAATCCATCCTCAAAGAGGCATTTGTTACGCCATTGCCACAAAAACCAACAGGCAACTCCAAAGATCCTGGCCCAATCGATGTGGTTAGCGCGACCCCGTTGCCTAAGGTTTGTTAGCAACCAATGTTCTTCCCCTTGGTGAAAGAAACCTGCACTCACCATTGTGGCAGGGAATTGATACCAGAAGGTTTTCACTCTTTGGCAGTCTCGTAACACATGCATTGTAACAACCCACTCCTGCTGGACCCGAACCCGATATCGATAGTGATATCCGAATCCGTGCCCCGCGAGGGCGATGTGCCACATCACTTAACAATTAAAAGTGGGTATAAATTTTTTTAAAAACCACAAACATAAATTACAAAAAATCAATAACCAAAATGTTCCACTTTATTTTACAACAATTTGATACAAACAATGTAATCAAAAGAAACTTTTATTAGCCAATTGGGCTCATTTCAAATTACAACAATACAATCATTTCCAGTTTCTCAAAATTATTACAAACTGTAATATTCAACTACTAATGAT
>JANZXP010000004.1:697143-707763 GCA_027576715.1 Erythroxylum flavicans
CAACTGACTTTTTAAAAAAGCTCTTCTCAGAAAAGCTCTATTGACAAAAGCTCTACTGATATAAGCTCAACCAAACATGCACTTTGTCTTGCCAAATCTCATGTATACAAAATTTATAACTTGTTCTTTAAAATGTATATTAACAGATTACTATGGATAATGAAGAAGTTGTTTGGTGCATCGTCTAAAAGAAAATGATTATAAAATTCACACTACGTATTTTAATTACAAGATAAATGATATTTTATTTCTAAAAATTTCCCTAATTATATAATACTAATAAATTAAAATACATATCTAATTAAGATCTTATACTTTTTTATAAATTACAACAACAACAATTTAGTAAAATTCTCGTTGACGTGTAAAATTTTGAAAGGTTCAGTAGTACGCAATTTTATCCATAACTAATGAAGAGATTGTTTCTAAGTGACTCACGTAAACTTTTTTTAAGACATTATATTATAATAATGTTTCTAATTGGGCTTAAATAAATTGAAAAGAGGTTAATAGTTTAACAAACTTTCTAATTTTACGTGGTCATCTCTAGCAGAAATAAAAAACAAAACTAATTAAAAGTAAAATAACAAATGACACCAGAAATTTGATAACGCTGTTTGACATTCCTTGCTTACGTTTGCGGGGCCCTCACTTAGATTAATTCTTTCACTTAAGTATAATAGATTTACCTAAGGCTTTAGTGAGTCGATGCCACTTAACCCTTGACACTATCTCTCAACCTTATTTTCCTGAAAACATCTTCACTTCTAATAACACGATCGACTCGTGTTAACTTCGTCAAATAATTTTTCTGTACTACTCTTATTAAAAGACAATTAATAAAAATAACTCAAGTGATTAATCAATTAATAAAATAATAACAATACACCTGAGATTAAAGAACCTTTCCTATGTTCAGCTTCCCGAAATATATCTAAATAATTATCCACCAGTTGGACTAATCTACGCCAACTCTATAATCAAACCACAGCTGCTCAGTTAATAATCAACACAAAACAGAACGTACACACAGTGCCCAAATACCTCTCAGTCGAAAGCCACTTCACTAAATGAAGATTCAATGTAAGTGACTTCCAAAGTAATTAATGAAGGATCGTGAATCTACCAAGGTTGAAATCACACACACACACGCATAACGAAAAACACTTCCGACCGTGTGTTACTCCAACGATTCAATACTAAAAACAAGAACCCCACATAATCACGCACATCACTCAAAGCACTCACGCTGCACTAAATACATCAACCGTAGGTTCACAATCAAAACGCCACCCACATCGTATTTTTTAGAAAAACCACTTAATCCACAATAAAACTTCTAATAATACCCTTCAGTTACCACATTTATGTAATGCATCACAAGTTTTCATCAAATCCACATCTATGTAAGATAGGATTCTATACTATCTAGAATATTATCCAACTAATTCTTTTGAATCCAAGATAATAAAAAATCTGATAAATCTAATTTATAAAAATATGTCAAAATAAAATAAGTAGATATATACAACATATATCTAACATAAAGTAATAAAATTATAAATTAAGAATTTAGAGTTATTATTATTCAAATACTCATTAATTAAAATATTAAATATACAATATTATGTTTTCATTGTACACGATCTAACTTTTACACATGCACACGTTGACGTATTAATCACTCATAAAAACTAGTTACTATATAAACAACTAAGAAAAGCTATCTGATTTTGCCATAATATGTTTAGGCCAAGCCACGTGTAGCGATGAATAAAAAGGAAAAGCATAAGGACTTTATGAGCAATGTATTTATTATACTAAAGTAGTCAACTTTGTTGAAAAAGAGAGACCCATGCGCGTGGATCGTTGCCCTAATTTGGAGGTATTTATCATGGGCGGGCAAGTACCAAAGACGCTATCGTGGGACCTCGTCGTTTAAATGAACTCATACCCATCATGTCCGTGGACCCACGCTCGCAACAACCCATGTGAACTTTTGCCCTTTTACGCAAGGTCAATTTCGTCATTTCTCATTTTATATAGTGTTTTTCTACAAATTATGGATAATTATTTATTTATCTATTTTTGTTCCTTTCGAAAATTAACATTTTATTTATTATTCGTTCTTATTAAAATACGATGTAAATTACATTTTTTATTTTTAATCTAACCACTAAAAAATTTAAAAATAAATACTAAATATGACTTTAACATCATTTTTAGTATTTTACTTGAATAACAAAAAATGTCATGGCATCAATTAACAGGTTTGATTATTAATTTTATTGATAAATGTTTAGTATTAAATCGTCATAAATCGATTAAAAATTAAAAAAATTAACGAATTTAAAATATGATTGAAATAGATTGTTCTTAAAGAATTTGAAGTTTAATTGTTATCTTGGTTTATAAGAATTTATTAATTTTAAAAAATGACTGATTAATTAATAAACTTGTCAGTTTTTAAAATAAGAATTATTAAAGTAAATCGAACCAGAAAGTTAAAAACATTAAAAGGTTCAAAGTTTTTACGGTTGAACATATTGAATATATTAGATTTTTTAATCATTAATTTTATATTCAATTAAAATATAATTAATTAAAATATAAATAGAAATGATATAAAAATTTATTAAAATATGAAATTTACGAAAATTAAGTTGGTGGTCAGAACTTTTCCCTCAAAGGTTATGTTCGGTCGGATGTAAGGTTTTTAATGGAATGATTTATAATGAAATGAAACGTATATAGATGTAATATTAGAAAATTGTTGTTTAAGAGAGATGGAAGAGTTCATAATATAAAATAGTGAAATGTTGTTTGAAATAAAAGTTTATAATATAATATAGTAAAAAGTTATTTATCATTTTACATTCCATCTTAAATTCTCCCAATCAAAAGTTTCTCAATTTTACTGTTTAGGATGTAATGAGATGTAATATAAAACCTTCCTTTCTCTTCCATCCCATCGTATTTTATTTTATTATAAACCATCTTCTCAAACGATTAAATAAAAATATTATATTATGTTCCATTTCATTAATAAACCCCTACCCAAACATATCTTAAGTTCGTATCTAAATTTCTAATAGGCTCAATTTATGTAATTATGACAAATTTAAGGGTTTTATTTTTAACCACACATTAAAAATATTTAAAATAAGGACAGAGAAAATGACATAAAAATAAAATAAAATAGAGATAAAAATAAATATCACCTAATAATTAGGCATAAAACGCCAATTTATCATTGTGATTAACGATCCTCTCTGTCTCTAAAATATCGAGTGTTCCTGTCCTAAACAAACGCCTCCCAAACTTCCACTGGCTAAGAAGAGAGAGAAGCGCAGAGAGATGGAGAGATAGAGAGAGCGAGAGAGAGGGCGAGCACTCTCTCTAACTTCCAATGGGCTGATTCTAGCGGATCTTGAAACCCTGAGTTTTCTTGGAAAATTCTTCGAAACTTTCTTGCATTTTCTTTTCTGTTTAAAGATTCTCTTCAGTTCTTTCAAGGATCACTTGCTTTTTGTTTTTTTTTTTCTTGAACGCGTTTGGTTCCGTTAATAGAGTAACTGAACTAGGTTCTTTTCTGGAGCGACGAACTAGAACCTCTCGTTCTCTGTTCCTTCGCAGGAGTGTAAGTTCCGAATCAGTTATTGCTGGTTCCGATCCCGTTCTGGTGCAGATTTTTTCCGCATTTTGAGAAGAGTTTCGTGTCGGTTCTGTGATTTGGTTGTTAGTTCATGTTCGTTTCGAGTAGTGAATTGTTTAGTTAGAATTGGTTATTTGTTTTTGTTTTGAAATGCTGAAGTGAATTTAAAGGATAGAGATATAAAGAGTGAGTGTTGTGATAGAAGAGTAAAAATGGATGATAGAGGAGGTTCATTTGTCGCTGTCAGGCGAATATCTCAAGGACTTGAACGAGGCAACAGTGCTTGCCATTCAACTTCTGGTAATTTTGTTCACTAACTTATTTATTCTTTTTATTTTTTTTGCTTTTTTGAATTTAGCTATTTTAAATTTTAAACTCTGTACGAATCTACTTTTCTCAGTTTGGAATCTCTCTTTCTCTTCTCTAGATAGAACTTAAACGTAGGTTTTAGGTTCTTTTTTTTTCTTTGGGAATTTCTGATCTGCAGTTTACGATTAAGTCACTTATGATTAGGTTTGAGTAATATCAAAACACTCGCTAGCTTCATGTTTGCTGATTTACAGAATTGTTTTGGTAGGTGGCCTTATTGTAAGTATCGATATATTTTTTATTGATCTCCGCCCTTCGATTTCGGATCGTAACTGAATATTATTAGGATGTTTTCCAACCTGATAATTTGGAACCGCCACAAGCACGTTTTGGTAGGTTGCACAGCCTTTTGAAAAACTTTTGGATTAAAGTTATAATTTTCTATGCGCAATGTCCATGGTTTGTGCATAATCTCTTTCCACCTTTTCTATTCGAATTTTTTATGCGTGTACCTGAATAATAGCATGTTTGGCCGTTGAAATTGCGCCATTAACAGACAGGTTATCTTGGTACAGCCGAGGTTGTGGCAGGATCAGCAGCATGGCTTGGGCGTGGTCTCTCTTGTGTTTGTGCGCAGAGAAGAGAGAGTGATGCCCGTCCCTCCTTTGATTTGACACCTGCCCAGGTTTTCTTCTTTCTCTGAACTATTCATTTGTCTCTGTTTCATTTAAGTGCCATTATTAATAGGCAAAGAAGCTGGTGAGAGGTTCTCTTTTAAGCTTGATTACAATATCTTGAACAATTGTTTTCTTGCATTAATTTGAATGCGTCGATTGAATTGAGTAGATGTTAAGGATCACAAGCATCAGAATACAGATGTGTTATCACGATTATGAAGACTTGTATTACGCTATGATTGTTCAAGATCTCAAAACCATATTACTTCTTAATCTGTTTTATCCTGCTTCATTAATTTTCAGGAGGAATGTTTGCAGCGATTACAAAGCAGGATAGATGTTTCCTATGACAGTTCAATCCTTGAGCACCAGGTACATGCCTATTCCAGTCCAGAACTTAGAGCAAAATTGTTTGTCTACTATTTATTTTTCGTGGTTTGAGGCCAGAACTTTTATAAGTCACATGATCATAATTTGGGTGGTTTGTTGTTAATTATCATATGTTATTGCCTCAATCCAGGAAGCTTTGAAAGCTTTGTGGAATGCTGCCTTTCCGGAAGAAGAACTTCATGGTTTGATATCTGAGCAGTGGAAGGAAATGGGGTGGCAAGGAAAAGATCCATCAACAGATTTTAGGTAAGCTGAAAATTCATCTTGGTTACTGGCTTATTTCATTCTCCCTTTTCTCTTTCGCCCTTTGTTGCTGATGTTAACTTGATGATACTTGATTTTCTGTTAACAGGGGTGGTGGTTTTATATCATTGGAGAACTTGTTGTTCTTTGCTAAGAATTTCCCGGTATGCCTTCTTATACGTCCTTTGTTCAAAATTCTTGTGCTTTAAGAGCTTTCATTAGTCTTCTTGAAGTTTAATTGGAGCTTAGGCTCTTATGCATATTTTCCCCTCTTAATCAAATGTTCTTAAATCAGTTTCTGGACTATGCTCTCAATTCTTCACGTTTTAGTAATTTTGTAGGTCCTCTAATTGTCGATCAACAACAAAGGTGGAAAGAAAAAAGGCAAATGAATTATAAATTGGATCACCAATTTCAAGACATTTTTTACATGGCTTAGTTCAGTTAGTGCAAAATTTCAGTTGCGCTTGTTCTGATGAAGATGGGTGTCCTAAATATATGGAATATAATGCGAATCTAGTGGTTGTCTATTGTTGCATCTTAATGTGCTTGAATCGTTGCTCTTCATTTTAATTTGAACAGCGGTAGCCCACTGCATAGATTCTATAATTTTTAGCCCTCTATGTAAGGCTTCATAACTGTGCTATTTTCTGCACCAGTTAAGATCAGTTTATATCTTACTTTCCAATGCAGACTTCCTTCCAGGATCTTCTTCAAAAACGAGAGGGTGATCGATCAGTGTGGGAATATCCCTTTGCAGTTGCGGGTGTGAATATCACATTCATGCTCATTCAGATGCTTGATCTTGAAGCAGGTCATTTTCTGAATCAGCTGGAATTCTTTGATTCTCTCCAGTTGTAGACATCATCTTGAGTGTTCTAACGCCTAAATTTCCTTTTGGTTAATATATCATACCAATGCTTGCTTTTCAAACTATCCATTTGCCTTGTCTTTAATGGATGTCGTGTTACCGTGGGAACATCATGGGTGTTATTTTATGCTATCTAATGTCGTGTTTAAGCAAATAGGAATTGAAAGTTGATCTTTTTGGAGATTGATTTGTGTGCTTCAATTTTGCAGTCAAACCACGTACGATGGTAGGAGCAATTTTCTTGAAATTTCTAACAGGTAATGTTGACAATATCAGTGCACTCACGTGGGCTGAGAAAATTGATAGCTCAAATGTATTTTGCTTTTAACTTCTCAGAGAATGAATCCGCATTTGACCTTCTCTATTGCATCACTTTCAAGCTGATGGACCAGCAATGGCTTACAATGCGTGCTTCGTATATGGACTTTAATGTACGTTTTCATCTCCCTTCAAAGTTTCCCTTTAGATTAAATGAAAAAGGCTTCCTTGCAGCACGAACAGTTACCGCTCTTATTTTGTTTTACAATTTGATAACTAGATATTCATGGGTATAAGATTGTTATCGCTGATGTTCCAATAATCAACTTTCAGTTGCAGTAGTCAGCATTTTCAATTCACTTGTTTGAAATGTTCTATCAACAGACTGTTATGAAAGCCACAAGACGTCAACTTGAAAGAGAGCTGTTGTTCGAAGATGTAACACGGTTAGAAGATCTGCCATCTTACAGCCTTCTTACTAGATAGTATAGAGTAGGAGACTTAAACTGTCTTCTAACAGCGTCTTGATCGGAACGGTCACTGGTTACGTTTTCTTCTTTTCGGGTTTGCCACCCCCGTCTGCTTGTCATCCTTTGCCTCTTTTGACTAGATGTGTGTACATCACGATATGGTGCTCCTTGTCATAAGTTGACCAGAAGCCATGTCACTGAACTCCTTGTTCTCGGGAAAGGGATTGTTGAGTTTTCCAGGTTTCTTGTACCGGAAAAAAGATTTTCCACTTGCAAGAATGAAACCTCTGATAAAGGTTGTTATTGCGTTTAGGCTTTCAGATATATGTGCAAGGATGACCTTTTCATTTGAGCTTAAAGATTATATAGATATGTTTCGAGTTCATTTCCAGTTTGCCATATACAAATATCAAATTACTGAACCAGTCTGAGTTCATTGTTTAGCTATATCTTACTATCATGATATTGAATCAAAATTCGCAAGCTAAGCCGATATATGCAATTATTTAGAGTTGATTTTCTTTAAAACTTCATAACATTCATAATGACCTCAAAATCCAAGTAACTCAGAACAAACTAAGTTCCAACATAGGAAATTCCAGTAACTTTGGGAAAACATAAACTGAACTAGGCTTCTTCTGTTCTTAACCAAGAGTTCACTCATAGATCCAAGGATGAAGGCTGCTCTCCCAGCAAACAGGACCATCTGGGAACCACAGTGCAATTTCCTTCCTGGCACTCTCAACTGAATCACTTCCATGAATCACATTCCTGCAAGAACAATTATATCAAAGTTGCAAGTTACCTTATAAGTGTGTTCCAAATCGAGACTAAAGATTCTAACGGTCATCATCCACAAGCTTTGATGAAGAGGGTTTCATTTACATAAATTTACCTTCCAATCTCAATAGCAAAGTCACCGCGAATGGTTCCGGGAGCAGAGTCTGCAGGGTTTGTCGCACCAATAATCTTGCGGCCAGTAGTAACAACATTCTTTCCCTCCCAGATCATGGCAACAACAGGACCGGAGATGATATAGTCAACAAGTCCATTGAAGAATGGCTTGGCAGACAAATCCTGGTAGTGCCTCTCAGCAAAAGCACGTTCCACAGTGATCATCTTCAGACCTGAACCAAACAACAGATACCAATTTCTCATCAGAAAACAACCTTGGCAATTCAATAATTGTTAACTAATGACAATCCCGCAAATCAATTCATAAGAGGACAAAGGAAGTACCTTTAAGAGAGAAACCCTTCTTCTCAAATCTGCTGATGATTTCACCAACCTGAAAACACACCAAATTATGATAAAGAGGTCCAAGAACATACGAATTCATGTCAAATCTTTCCCAAATCCATATCAGATTAAAAATTTCTAAACTCATAAAGAACCCATGAATCAAAATACAAACTACCAAACTGAAACTTGATAAAGAACAACAATTCAAAGTACCCAGAAGACCAGCAACAGTTAGAAAGAATCAAACATGAAAAAGTAAAATCAAGACTTTGAGAAATGTAATAACAGAACATACAAGGCCTCTCTGGACCCCATCGGGCTTGATCATGATGAAGGTTTGCTCCATTTTACCCTCTCTCTCTCTCTCTCTGTCGCGTTGACGGTTTTAGTACGTAGTCAGAGAGTAACGAGTTTGCGTGGAGTGAACACAGAGATCTTAGCTTTTATACGTCAATCGATGACGATAGAAACCAAGCCCTAAACCTAATTCCTAACGAATATTCGAAAATGGAACATATGCTAAGGGCCTACTATTTTGGAATTTGGGCTCATCGAACCAGATATTTGCTGGAAGCAACCATGAAACATACAGAAACATGAGTTCAGTATATCGTCGAAGGGTCTCTTGTCTGAAGTGAACTTGGACCTAGAAAGAAAAGCCCTATTGAATCATCACAGGCTCTAACAGGTAGAAAATGAAAATTCAAAACCATCTAGTGTTTAGGAAACTATGAATTCAGCTTTTGAATGGACTATTCCGTAAGATTTTCTACTTGGGATTAAAATTAACGAATTAGATTGGAGATTTTTTTAAACGGAGAAATTAACGGTCGTTATCTTTTGAATGCGCATTAGTTAAGTCTCCAGATTAATGCAATAGTCTACAAATTACGTTAATTGAGTACTCCGCACTAAAAAAGTCCTGTATGACAGACTCGAGCATAATTAAGGGATTTGAACACAAGATTTTTTAGCCTCATAGGACTTCACCAATTCGACCACCCCCCTCCTGGATGATTAGATTAGAGTTGATTGAACTTGACTTGAAGGTTATACTTGATAATTTTAAATAATTCGAACAAAGTAATATTATTTTAATTAATAAATTGAAGAATTAATAAAATCGAATAAAATAATATTGTTTAGACTGAAATTAAATTCGAATAAAAATAAAATAATTCGAATCCAACATAATTGGACATTATCCTAAAATTTTGTATTAAGAAATAGAAACTTATAAATATAACCAAGGAGGACGAAGGCGCGGCTCTTAGAGGTGGTCGAGTTGGTGGAGTGGAAGGTATAGAGCAAAAGATCCTATATTTAAATCCCCTATTTACGCTCTTTTGATTGAACCTATCGTATAGGGCTTGTCTAGTGCAGAGTACCAGGTTGACGTGATTTGCAGACTATTGTGTCAATCTGAAGGTTTACTTAGTATACATTCAAATGATAATAATTGTGAGTTTTTCTGTTTAAAAAAAAAAAGGAGATGAAAGAGCGGTGTTTTAAAAACTGAATCTGGCAGTTTAACATTCAAAATTTTAAACCGACTAATTTTCGTTATAAAAAATCAATTAGTTTATTATTTAATTGGTCATTTTTTATAAAATAATCAGTTATTATAAATCAAAATACACATATTAATTTTTATTTAATACTCTCCATTTTTAATTAAACTTTAAAATTTTAGAATAAATTTTTTCAATTATTTTTCAAATTCTTTAATTCTGTTTAATTTTTAACTAATTTATAACAATTAAATATCAACTGAACTTTTAAATCATAAATTTTTTATTTTTTGGATTGAACTTTGGCCTGATTTTAAAAACATTCGTGCACACTAAAATGTAAAAGCAAAAAGTGCTGAAATACATGGCTGTAATGGTTTCCTTCTTTTCTGAGCTTCTTGTTTTCTTTTCGGCACTTTGCTTTGTTTTGATTTCGACGTATAAAGTTGAGTGGCAAACAAGTTCGAAGATAAAGGATTCAATATGTGGAAGAATGTACACTTACGTATTAATGTGATTAACATTGTGTTTCACGTGTGATTTTATGAATTGTGAAGGTTCTTATCCACTTAATCCATAATCACTTACATGTTTTTTAATAAATAATATAAAATTTATAATTATCATGAAATATTTTATACATTATATAATCTAATTATACTATTTAACAAGTTAATAATTCATATTTAATTGATACTTTCTTGTTCACTTTAATATTTATAAATCTAACATCATTATAAGTTGCGTTTGAATCTGTGGTGCGGTGGGAATAAGTGCTTAATCACCACAGTTTTTGAACGCCATAATATGTTTGGATCTGCTGGGAACAACTGGAGGTTAGAAAAAAGTGTAGTGCCATTGCAGAAATTAATAAACAGAAAGAGGATTACGGTAGAAAATTGCTTCTGCGGTAGAATTTTTACTTTTCATTAATAACCTTCACTACAAGTATTATTTTCCATTATACTCTTAATTAATATGACTAATAATATAT
>JANZXP010000004.1:707863-717880 GCA_027576715.1 Erythroxylum flavicans
ATTTACTAAATTTATTTTATTTATATTTTCTTATTTTAATTTAATATTTTATTATTTATAATTTTAATTTTATATAATTAATAATATATTTTTTAATTATTTATATAACAATTAATAGTTTATTAAATTAATAAGTTTTTTAGTCATTTTATCTCTTTTCAGTAACCGCAACTGCACTTGCCAAACATCTATTTTCATATTTCAGCAATTATCAAAACAACAATTTCAAACACTTAAGCACTTATATTCACATTTTAGCAGGTTGATTTCAGCAGGTTGTCAACTGCCACTATTCTCCCAAATTAAGTCATACTCTTCACATCGATAACAACAGTAAAGTACTGTATTCAACACTAAGCTACTGCTTCGTGTATCTTTCACCTTATCTTTTTGGTAAAGGACATACAAATAGTTACACTTTATACTATGCATTAATGTGTGCATGAAATCATAACATGTTAGAACCATAGCACTCTACATTCTATATTGTCTTTTCGTATATACCAAAAAAGAGACTGTACTTAAACTTAAACCAATAGTTTTGAACACATAAGTTTATGATTGTAAAGGAGTAACTTCAAGTTATCATAATGTATGAACGGCATTACGATAACTATCCTTCCAATGGGTAGAAGAAAACCGGTGATGACTGACTTAGTCCTCAAATTACCATAAGTCATATGTTAAAAAACTGAGAAATCTTTATGCCAAGGTTGGTAAAGATTGTGAAATCTCACCTGTAAGAACAATAGCTTCAAAGTTGCAACCCAACCATAAGCATAAGCATAACCATATATTCCATTGTTTCTTTGAAACTGAAACCAAAAACAAAAAGGACTTGAGTGGGGAAACAGACAATGTTAGAGACAGAGTGGGATCCACCAAATTATCTGATGCCTCACTCTATCATCATGAAATTTGAAGAACCCTTTTGAAAATTGATTGAGAAGGCCATGATTGTTGCATGGAATTCAGCATATACAACCCTCTGGCTATCCCTCTCTTATTGCTTCGACTTGTAACTCTTTTTTGGGTGATCTATTCATTACCCTTTTGAACTTAGAATATCGAAATCATGAACATGTCGGATCCGTAGGTAAAGCTTTTTCTTTTTCCTATATCTAATAACAATTCCTTCTTCTTTCTTGGCTTGCTTTGCGTTGCTTAGATTGTTGGTACCGAACCACTTGGTTTCTTACACTTCTGAAAGGTTCAAACGAGACTAGACGACTACTGTATTCTTCCATTATCCGGTCTTGAAGAGTTTGGAAAGTATAAAACCAGATGGGCCTCAGGAACACACAGGAACAGTAAAAACATGAACTGGTCACTAATTTTAAGGATCGAACCGAACAAACAAAACATCCTCAAGCCCCTGCCTTTTGATATATATATAGAACCTGTCATGATAAGCGAAGTTACGGCACGTGCCAAGTGCTGTTCTTACATGACACAACAAGTTGCTGCTAAATTCACTTTGATCTGATGTTTGATCTGACATATTCTGCAATTATTATTAGGTACAGAAGCAGTCACTTAACATCGTCATCCTCACCCGCATCCACTGCTTCCTTTCCCTCTTTATCGTTACCTTTTTCTCGCCTTAGCATTGGCTTCCATGTACATTCATTCGCTTGAGATATGGTTTTCCCGATTAAATAGTAATCTTCTCAGCGAGAGATTAAGTTAGGGTGTTTAAGGAAAAGAAAAAGGAAGAATCAATCACTTCAAGGCTTGGTTTAAAAAAGCGGTAGTGATTGATTAACTGATAAAATCAACATATTAAAATGATAAGTATTTATTTTTAATAAGTATTTATATATTTATGATTATTATTTTGGTAATTGGTAAAACGTAAAAATAAGTGTTTGGCATGTGCGGTTTCAGTTGCTGAAAAGAGATAAAATAACTAAAAAATCTATTGATTTAATAAACTATTAATTGTTGTATAAATAAAAAATATATTATTAATCATATAAATTTAAAATTATAAATAATAAAACATTAAATTAAATTAACAAAACATAAATAAAATAAATTTAGTAAATAAAATATTTTATAAAAATATATTATTAGTCATATTAATTAAGAGTATAATAGAAAATAATACTTATAGCGAAGGTTATTAATGGAAAGTAAAATTTCCACCGCAGAAGTAGTTTCCTATCGCAACCCTCTTTTTGCTTATTGATTTTTGCGGTGGCACCGCAGTTTTCTCCGACCTCTGGTTGTTCACCGCAAATCCAAACATGTGACTGCGTTTGAAAAATGCGGTAAAAAGTACTTATTCTCACCGCATCGCAGATCCAAACGCAGCCTAAGGATAAAGGCAAAGTCACAGATGACAATTTAGGACAACGCTACGAAAAGAAATCTCATTGGGCTGAGGATGTAGAAGATGACATGGAGAATAATGGATGTTATAAGGGTCATACAAGACTGCCTTATACCAAAATGGAATTCCCAAAATTTGAGGGAGGAGATCCGCGTGGCTGGATTCTAAAGGCAGAAAAATATTTTTGTTACTATCAAACTCCAGATGAAATGAAAGTTGATATTGTTGCCATGTAACTTGAAGGAGATGCAGTTGATTTTTTTGCTTAGATAAACATCGAACGCACCATTCTTTATTGGGAAAAGCTAGTCAGGGCATTGCAAGAAAATTATGGTCCTGTCGAATTTCAAAATCCAGACGAACATCTTTGTGGTATTTGTCAAACAGGGACTGTTCAGGAGTACCGTCAAGAATTTGCTAAGAGATCTTCTCGGGTTAAGAATTGGCCAGAACATTGCTTGCTTGGGGTGTTCCTAAATGGGCTTAAGGAAGAACTTAAAGTTGATGTTAGAATTCATAAGCCCAGAAAGTGTGTATAAAGCCATGAGTTTGGCTATTGAGTTTGAGACCAAAAGTAGTATAACTCGTGGACCAAAAGGGTCCAACTTTAACACCTCCAGTAGACCCAACCCTACTAACTCCTGGTCCACTAGAGATAATCGAGTAATGCCATCAGGTCCTGTATAAAATCTACGCAATAATTCAGCTTTTACTCTATCGTCAGTGTCACCTTCAAATCAGCCTCTGCAACCCACAACGTCCCGTCCTGGTGAAGCCAAACGCCAATATAGGAGAGATAAGGGTCTCTATTTTTGATGTAACGAAAAATTTGGACTGGGCATCGTTGCAAACCTTCCGCTTTCTCCTTGCTTGAACTCACAGAGGGCGATGCCAATATGCGTGAAGAGGAGGATGCAAGTCACGAAGAAGATGACACTCCAGCCAACTTGGCCGAAATTTCCTTTCATGCGATATTAGGCAAGGCGTCAAGCACAACTATAAAGCTTCAAGGAACCATTCAAGACCATAAGGTATTAATTTTGATTGACAGTGGATCAACTTACAATTTCATCTCTAAGACGTTGTAGAAGAAATTGGTCTGCCAGTCCAACCCATTCCTTCCTTCGGTGTTCAAATTGGTAATGGGGATGTGATCAGCTGTAATCGTATTTGCCGTAATATAGTGGTTCAGTTACTAAGGTTAAAAATTACTCAGGACTATTATCCTTTCTCAATTGGCGGTGCTAATTTGGTTCTGGGTATCAAATGGTTGACTTCCTTGAATATCGTCCAAGCCAATTGGAATGAGATGTTCTTGATTTTTACTTGGAATGGGAAGAGATACAAGCTACAAGGGGTTCCTCATAAAGCTTCTACCGAAGCCACTTTCCAGTTCCTTCCAAAAGAAAGTGAGTCTTCAGGTAACCATTCTCCTCCCACTTCGGTCATTCAAACTCTCCTTTCCAAATTTAACTGTGTTTAGGGAACCTACTACACTACCACCATTTCGAACCTCACTCATACCATTCCTTTACTTCCTAATTCCAAACCGCCCAATCTATGACCATACCGTTACCCATATTCCCAAAAATCAGAAATTGAAAAGCAAGTAGCTGACTTATTACAAGCAGGATTTATCCGTCGTAATTCCAACCCTTTTTCCAGTCCTGTTTTATTAGTCAAAAAGAAAAACAACTCTTGGCGTATGTGTGTCGATTATCGAAGCTTAAATGATATTACAATCCTTGACAAATATCCCATCCCAAATATTGATGAGCTTTTAGATGAATTATATGGAGCCACTACTTTTTCCAAAATTGACCTAAGATCCGGTTATCACCAGATTCGTGTTCATCCTGACGACATTCATAAAACTGCCTTCAAAACACATTCTAGCCATTATGAATTTATCGTTATACCTTTTGGACTCTCAAATGCTCCATCCATTTTTCAATCTGCCATGAATGATCTTTTGCGTCCTTATTTACGAAAATTTATCCTGGTATTCTTTGATGATATACTAATATATAGCCCCACTATTCAGTAACACTACACCCACTTACAGATAACCTTTCAACTACTCTGTGATCATCAGTTTCATGCTAAAGCTTCCAAGTGTTGGTTTGGTCAAACTCAATTTTCTTTTTTGGGGCATATGATTTCTTCTATGGGAGTAGAGGTTGATCAAGATAAAATTCAGGCCATTGTGAGTTGGACAATACCAACTAATATAAAAGAGCTTCGAGGGTTTTTGGGCTTAACAAGATATTACCGCAGGTTTGCGAAAAACATAGAATGATAGCAAGGCCATTGACGAATCTCACCAAGAAAAATGGTTTCAAATGGTCAACTGTAGCGGAGGATGCCTTTCTGCAATTTAAACATGCACTTACTTCAGTACCAGTTCTACGATTGCCAAATTTCAATCTACTATTCACTGTGGAATGTGATGCTTCATTTGAGGGTGTAGGTGCCATCCTTCTACAATCAAGTCACCCGATCGCATACTTCAGTAAAGGGCTCTCTTTTTCCAACAGATTAAAATCTACACATGATCGTGAATTATTAGCCCTTGTACTGGCCTTACAAAAATGGAAAAATTACTTACTGGGACGACACTTCTTTGTCAAAACAGATCATTGTAGCCTTAAATACCTACTAAACTAGTGGATCTCCACAACTGAACAGCAACATCTTCTGATGAAACTACTCCCATTTGATTTTTCCATTATTTACAAAAGTGGTAAAGAAAACAAGGGTGCTGATTCTCTATCAATGCATCCTCAACATGTTGATTTACTGTCTTTAGTTATTCCTCTCCCTCTAGACTTTTTGGAGTTGTAAGATGCATTAAAGGAAGATCCTTACACTAAGCAAATTATTGCCTCTTTATCATAAGACCCTACCTCCTATCCAGATTTTCAGCTTACAGATCGGAAACTCTATTATCGAAATCATTTGGTGATTCCTAATCATGCACATCTCAAACAGAAGCTTATTTCTGAATCTTATGACACTTTAACAGCAGGTCATGATGGCTACTTGAAGATGTTGAAAAGACTAGCCTCTAATTTCTTTTGGCCAAGAATGAAACATGATGTTAAATTATAGTACAAAATTGCTTGGTTTGTCAGTTAAACAAATATCAAACACTAGCACCAGCTGGCCTTTTACAACCTTTACCTATTCCACAACAAATATGGGAGGACATTTCTCTTGTCTTCATTACTAGACTTCCTAAATCTGGTGGATTTGATACAATATTGGTTGGTGTGGATCGTCTAAGCAAATACTCTCACTTTATTCCTTTGTGACACCAGTTTACGACAAAGAAAGTGGCAAATATTTTTTGTAAGGAAATTGTATGCCTTCATGGTATCCCTAAGTCTATTGTTTTTTATAGGGACACTATATTTCTAAGTGCTTTCTGGCAAGAACTCTTCAAACTTAGTCAAACATGACTTTGCATAAGCACCGCCTACCATCCACAGTCTGATGGACAAACTAAGGTTGTCAATAAATGTTTGGAAGCATATTTGAGGTGTTTTGCTCACGAACAACCTCACTCTTGGCACAAATTTTTGCCTTGGGCTGAATATTCATTCAACACTGGCTTTCATTTATCTACTGGGACTACTCCTTTTAAAATTGTCTATGGCAGATGTCAAAGGTGAAACACACATAACTAATCTTGAAGAACAACTTGTCTTCCTTGATGAAATGCTGAAAGTTCTAAAAAGCAATCTATTAAAGGCACAATCAAGGATGAAGGCACATGTTGATTCTAAAAGGAGGGAAGTATATTTTAATGATAGAGATTCTATTTTCTTGCAAATTCAACCATATCGCCAACAGTCTCTTGCTAAAAGAAGGTATGAAAAATTGTCTCCTCGATTCTTTGGCCCTTACAAAGTTATACGTCGTGTTGGACCAGTAGCTTATGAGCTTCTCACACCTGCTTCTTCCAAAGTTCATCCTATTTTCATGTCTCTTTGCTGCATCCTACTCATGGACATAACCTGGCTACACCCCCCACACCTCTCCCAAGTAATTCTACTCTGGAACTTATATTAACTCCCGCCAAGATTCTGTCCCATCGTTGGATTACTGAAGGAGGGAAGCCATCGCTGGAACTTTTAGTGCAATGGGCAGAACGTCCTAGTGAAGAAGCCAGCTGGGAACAATATGATTTAATTGCTGGACAATTTCCTTCTTTTCACCTTAAGGACAAGGCAGCTTTTTAGGGGGGGAACAATGATACCAAACCACCCTTACGTAACTATTTTAGAAGGAAGACATGTGGGAATGTTGATTTTCTAGCAAGCCTTGACCAAGTCTACCTTTTACAACTAATTGGCAAATCTCAAGCAGAGTTTGAAGGAGTCAATAAGGAAGTGGACCAACTACCTCCTTAAAAACTGATGCACATGTCTCACTTAATTCTATTACTGCCAGTGTTTAGTTATTTCTATTTTCTTGTATTTGCGAATAACAACTCCTCAGAGGTTTAGTATAAATATTCGTTAGGATTAATTGAAGAGTAGGATGATTGTATTTCTTTGTATTGAGAGTCTTGTCTACTCTATACGGACACACTTATTGGAGAATTACTGTGTTGAGATCCTTTTACTTAGTTCCATCAATAAAACAATTCTTCTACTATTATCACATTTTACCCCTCATTATTCATTTCCACTGCACTTATCAGAATACCAAAATAGTTTTGATACACTTCGAAACAAAGTCCACGAGGTGTTACCAGAAACATACTTGAAGGGACACTTTATTGGTGTCCTCAATGGTGATCTACAGGCAGCAGTGAGGGCCCTGAGACCAAACTCTTTATGAGGCTCAATACTTCGCCAGGTTGCAAGAAGTGGCGTTGGAAGCATTTTGGTGAGAACATGATTATGGTAGAGGCATCCTTCCTCGACCAACTCCCCCACCACTGAGGAATTTGGCACCGATAGTCAGACGTTTACACACCAAGAAGCAGCAGCTCCTTTACTCCCACCTCTTCGCCCAGGGAACAACAATCAAGCTCTTGGAATCTGATGATTGTTGGACGTGAACTGAGAGCTAAATGGGAATGTGGTGAATGTTATTATTGTTTGAAGCGATACACACCGGAGCATCGATGTAAAAGGCCAATCAATGTTCATGCCATTGAAGTTATGCTGGAAAAGGATTTTATTGAAGTGGAGGATGAAGAAGATTATAAGGGGCAAGATATTAATGATGGACTAGTACGATCAATTTCATTAACTGCAATTTCTAGGATCCCTAACTGCAGAACTATGAAACTCAAGGGAAGAGTCGGGAATTATGATGTGAATGTGTTGATCGATTTGGGCAGCACTCACATATTTTTTAGTGACAAAATGATTCAGAAGTTAGGTCAGGAAATTGAGGATCTTGAACCATTAGAATTCACAGTAGCCAATGGTCATTAGTACCTGTTAAGGGTCTCTATAGGGGGCTTAAATGGGAGCTAAGAGGCCGTGAATTTGTTAATGATGTAATGTTAATGCCATTTGGGGGTGTGAATTAATTCTAGGAATACAGTGGATTCGGAGACTAGGGGAAGTGAACTGGGACTTTGAAAAAATGGCCATGCAATTCACTTATGAAGAAAAGAAAGTGAAATTAAAAGGAACCTTACAAACTGAAGTGATGACTTCAACTCCAAGGAAAAATCAAACGTGGTGGCAAAGGGTTTTGAGTGGGGAAGAGGATCTGGCTTTTCTCATACAGGTCAATGGGGTTGAGTTGCAACATGCCTGGAGCAACACGACAGAGGAGTTGAAAGAAGAATTGTTTGCATTGTTAAATCAGTATGAAGAATTGTTCCAAGAGCCTAAGTCTTTACCTCCCCACCGTGAGTTAGATCACAATATTGTCTTAACTCCAGAGACACAACCCATTAATCTACGACCTTATCATTACCCAGCCCTACAGAAGGATGCCATAGAGATGCTGATTCAAGAGATGCTAGCTTCGGGAGTTGTATTTCCTCGTCAGAGCCTATACTTATCTCCCATCGTTCTAATGAAGAAAAAAGATGGGACATGGCATCTATGTGTTGGTTATAGACAATTAAACTGAGCCACTGTTAAAGATAAGTTTCCCATTCCAGTTATAGAGGAGTTGTTGGACGAATTACAAAGAGCTACAATTTTTTCAAAGGTGAACTTGAGATCGGGTTATCACCAAATTAAGATGCGAGAAGAATATGTGGAGAAAATGGCATTTCGAACACACTCTGGTCATTTTGAATCCATGGTAATCCCCTTTGGTCTCACCAACGCCCCCTCAACATTCCAAGCCTTAATGAACTCCGTCTTCCAAAGCTGCGGAAGTTTGTCTTAGTTTTCGTTGACGACGTCCTCCTTTATAGTGAGGATTGGCCAACCCACCGGTAGCACTTACGACAAGTACTTGATGTTTTGAAAGCTCGTGCTTTGCTCGTTAAAGCTAACAAGTGTAGCTTTACAGTACCTAGCATCGAATATCTTAGGCACGTGATTAGCAATGCTGGAGTTGCAACCAATCCTAGCAAGGTGGAAGCCATGCTACAGTGGCTGAAACCCATAAACATCAAACAACTGTTGGGATTTTGGAGCTTGACAGGATACTATCATCGATTTATTTCACACTACAACATCATAGCTCGACTCGACCCTTAACCAATCTGTTGAAGAAGGATGGGTTCTTGTGGACGAAGAAGGCAGAAGTGGCTTTTGAAGAATTGAAGAAGTTAATGGTTGCTACTCCTATCTTAGCCCTACCTGACTTCAAGAAGCCTTTTACTGTAAAAACCGACGCGTGCAATGAAGGGATTGGCGTGGTGCTAAAGTAGAATGGCCATTCGATTGCTTATATAAGCAAGGATTTGGCCCCCAAGACACCTTGCCCTTTCAACCTACAAGAAAGAATTCCTAGCCGTGGTGTTTGCGGTAGAAAAGTGGAGACCATATCTGCTTGGAGTTCATTTTATCATTAAAACAAACCATCGGAGTTTAAAGCACATGTTAGAACAAAGAATCCTTACACCGGTCCAACAAAAACTGATCATGAAGCTTCTCCCCTGTGATTTCGAGGTTCAGTATTAGAAGGGCAAAGATAATATAGTTGCAGATTCACTTTTTAGGGTGCACATTCTAGAGCTTCTAGCTAAAGCCATAACCATATTTACTACTCCCCTGATCAAAGAAATCCGAGACAGTTGAAAAGATGACTCAAAGTTATAGGCCGTTTGGAAACTTTAGAATTAGATTTATTGGCGAATTGGATTCAATTACATTTGTGGGATTGAATTAAATTCAATTTACACTGTTTGGAATAAATCTATAAATATTAGAATTAAATTCAATTACATTATTTGGAACACAATAAAAATGAATTCAACTACTTCATACGAATTTTTTATCCTTAACTAAAAATGATATGTAATCAATGTGTGTGTATTTTGTAGTAATTTGTATATTTATGATGTGTATATTTGGAAAACGAATTTTTAATGTTTTGAAAAGAATTGGCTCTTCAATTCACACACCAAATTGGATCATTTGAGATGTAAATTGAATTCATAAAAAAATGAGATTCAATTATGTGGTTAAATTCAAGGAATAAAGACCAATGGGTTAGGCAAGTGCAGAAACAATGTCCCACTACCATGAGAT